>SWEM01000622.1:0-17398 GCA_019593585.1 Nitzschia palea | reverse complement strand
GTGAGCAGAATTCTGACCTCGAATTCCGTTTTTCCTCGAAGGTGTCCTTTATGGATGGAATCTTTGATTACAATGATTAAAAAATAAAGTTCAAGAGGTACAGTTAATGGTAGTCACATGCAACGGTCCACTGTTACATTTAACTACTCAGGCTTATGTGTGTGAGGAAGGCCTGGTTCAGGTACAATTTGCTGTGCCGGTAGAACTTCGAAGAGGAGCTACGGAGGCACGAGATACTACCGTACCTGGTCTGTACTTCACCGTTCGACGGACCGTCGTTCCCCCTTCGGAGCGACAACCTTTTTTGTACCGCCATGCGGAATGAAATCAGTCTACCTGCAGAGCGTTTCGCATGGCCGTCGATTACTGTACCTCTCAAGTACCGTGCCCATCCTCATTGCGCACCACTTATTCTCCCTTTCAATACGCATCTATCTTTTCATCGATCGGGTGTTATCATCACTTGACAAGAATATAGGGCTGTGGAAATTGTCGTGCATATCAAAACTTAAGAAAGGTCGGGGTATCGAGAGGTTGGAGATCCACGTAGATTTCAGTAGAAAGTCTACGACCACCCATCAAAATTGGTTTTCGGACTTTTTTGTGATTGAAACTCCCACCTCATAGTCGTGCCCAAGGAAACGCTTTAAAAATAGTGAGATAATGGCCGGTGCAGCAGACATCGAAGCTGTAACGCGACAGTTACTCAATGGAGACTTTGACATCAATTTGCTGGACCAAGTGGTTGGGGCTGCTTACGATCCCATCTCACCTCATCGCGCACAAGCTAACAAAGCTTTGATGCAGCTTCAAGAGTCTCCTGACCTTTGGCAACGCGCTGATGGAATCATTGAACAATCGCAAAATCCCAATTCCCGCTTCTTTGGACTGCAAGTTCTAGATGATGCTATCAAAACGAGGTACGATCATTGACTGCCGTTCATAAATTATCTCACTCCGATATTAATGTTTTCTAACTGGAATTGTGTGTTCTCACTTCAAAAGATGGAAGATATTGCCAGTGGAACAAAGGGAAGGGATAAAGAACTACGTGGTTGGGAAGATTATCAAAATGTCATCAGAGGAGGCCATCATGATTAAGGAGAAGGTGTTTATTAGCAAGCTAAACCTAACGCTGGTGGAAATATTGAAGCAAGAATGGCCTCACAACTGGCCCAGCTTTATCGGCGATCTAGTTGGTTCATCAAAAACTTCAGAGATTCTATGTGAGAATAACATGCAGATTCTAAAACTGCTCAGCGAAGAAGTCTTCGATTTTTCGAGAGATCAGATGGTTACGGAAAAGGTCCAGCGGATGAAGCAATCGCTAAACGGAGAGTTTTCACAAATCTTCCACCTGTGTGAATTTGTACTGGAGCACAGTCAACGCCCTAGTCTTCTACGAGTTACTCTGCAAACCCTGCAGCGGTTTTTAACATGGATTCCACTCGGATTCATCTTTCAAACAAAGCTTATCGACGTGCTATTGAACAGGTTCTTTGCTGAACCCATGTTCCGTAACGATGCGTTAGATTGTTTGACGGAAATCGGTACTCTTACTGATCTGGAGCCCCAATATGACCCGTTGTTTCGAGAGTTGTTCGTACAATTTCTTCAACGACTTGGAGCAATCTTTACACCAGAGACTGACCTTGCACCAGCTTTTGAGTATGGCAGTGAAGAAGATCAACTTTTCATACAGAAGTTGGCACTTTTTCTCAGTGGTTTCCTCAAGTGTCACTTGAAAGTCCTTGAGGCCCAGGATTCCCATTCCACTCTCATCACGGGGATGTTTTACCTTGTACGAGTTTCTGAGGTGAAAGATACAGAAATCTTTAGGATCTGTTTGGAGGCCTGGCACATGTTGGCAGAAGATTTGTATAAGACAGAACACAACCAAGCCCACTTCTTTGATTCAACGACGACCAGTCGTGTTCTGAACCTAAACGGAAGCTCCAGTGCATCGGGTTCGTCTCGCAAGTTTTTATACAGTCCCGTCCTTTCCGGAGTCCGCCAAGTCATGATCTCAAACATGGCAAAGCCTGAAGAAGTTCTGATTGTTGAGGATGAAAACGGCGATATTGTTCGAGAAACGACGAAAGACACAGACGTGATCGCGCAATACAAGACCATGCGAGACACGCTTGTGTATTTGACCCACTTGAACTGCGAGGATACAGAGTCCATCATGCTAGCGAAGCTTACAGAACAAGTCGACGGTAGTAATTGGAGCTGGAATAACTTGAACACCTTGTGCTGGGCTATTGGGAGTATCTCTGGTGCAATGTCAGAGGATGAAGAGAAGCGTTTTCTTGTTACGGTCATTAAGGATCTGCTGGGACTCTGCGAAGCCAAACGTGGAAAAGACAATAAAGCAGTTGTTGCTAGCAATATCATGTACGTTGTCGGTCAATACCCTCGATTCTTGAAGGCTCATTGGAAGTTCCTGAAGACGGTCGTCAATAAACTTTTCGAGTTCATGCACGAAGTTCATCCTGGAGTTCAGGATATGGCTTGCGATACTTTCTTGAAGATCGCAACAAAGTGCAAGCGGAAGTTTGTGACACTACAATCGGAAGAAACTGTTCCTTTCATCTGCGAGTTGGTGGAGTCCTTGCCGTCTATCATTAGTGATCTGGAACCACATCAAGTGCAAGCGTTTTACGAGGCTGTCGGTTGTATGCTGGCTGACAGCGGCCCGGCAGTCACAATCGACCGTCAAGGGCTTCAATCAAAACTTATGGAGTTACCGAACCGAACTTGGCGTGTCATTATGGATCGAGCTGCCGCTAATGTAGAGAACCTTGTGGAACCCAGTACGATAAAGGAGATCATCAAGATATTGAAAACGAACAATCGACTATGTCGCAGCGTGGGTTCCTTGTTTACGCACCAGTTACAAACATTCTTTTTGGACATGCTAAACGTCTACCGAGTATATTCCGAACGGATATCAAGTGCTGTGGCGCAGCAAGGTGCCATCGCCACCCAAATGAGCTTAGTAAGGACGATGCGTAGTGCCAAGAAAGAAGTTCTTCGGTTACTCATTACGTTTATCGATAAAAGTGGTCCCCCGGAAGCAGATCCAGTCGCCGTTGCGAAAGGCTTTATTCCACCAGTTCTCGATCCCATTCTTGGAGACTACAAGCGAAACATAGCTGGAGCACGAGACCCGGAAGTCTTGACGCTCTTCGCAACAGTGGTTGAAAAGCTGAAAGAAAATGTTGTTGAGGAGGTCCCTCGAATCATGGAAGCCGTTTTCGAATGCACATTGGAAATGATCACGAAAAACTTCGAAGACTTTCCCGAGCACAGAATCAGATTCTTTGAATTCCTCAAGGTGAGTAGTATAATTATCTGTTGTTTTGGCTTTTGGAGGGAACAAATGATCTTACCTTCTATTTCAGGCTATCAATCACTTTTGCTTCCCAGCGTTGTTCAATATTCCACCAGAGCACCAAAAGCTTGTAGTCGACGCTGTTGTTTGGGCGATGAAGCATACAGAAAGGAACATCGCGGACACTGGCTTGGACATTCTCCTGGAACTTTTGCAGAATGTTGGACGTACTCCTAGCGTTGCTCAGCCGTTTTACCAGCAGTATCTTCTCCCCCTGATTCAAGACGTCTTCGCAGTGATGACGGATAGGCTACACAAATCTGGTTTCAAGATGCATGCTACACTTCTTCGTACAATGTTTCACCTAGTTCAAATGAATCAGGTTACAGTCCCACTTTTTGACCCAGTGACTCAACCACCAGGTCAAACAAACCCCACCTTTCTACGCGCTCACATCGGAAATCTCCTCATTGCCAGTTTCCCCAACTTGACTCAAACACAAGTTGCCAAATTTGTTGAAGGCATGTTTGATTTGAACATGGATCTCCCAACATTCAAAACACATCTGCGAGATTTTCTGATCGAGTTGAAAGAGTTTAGCGCAGAAGATAACTCTGCCTTGTTCACGGAAGAGCAGGAACGCGAGCGGCTGCAACGTGAACAACAGATGATGGCTGAACGGAGCCAAGTTCCGGGTATGATCAAGCCGGCAGAAATTGACAACGATCTATAATAATAAAAGGGCGTTTGTCGACGGGGAGGTACACACGCAATGTACGCAACGAGGAAGATCACCTGGGTGCCGTCCAATGTTCATCAATAAAAGATAGCAAGCATGTGATACCTTTGTGCATAAGGGTGCTAGATAGGCTAATGCTCTATTAAAACGACATTTTTCCGTCATTTGGGTGTTGACTCGCAGAGTCTTTTTTCACAGACGTCGTTTTGGTCAATCAATTAATCAATCAGAGGGTCCCATATCCAAAGATTGGCCAACCACTTTTCATGATCTTTGGTTGGATTGCTGCCATGTTGTGACAAGTCATCGACGTTACCATCCTCCAATAGGTTGTAAAAAAGCACCGCTCGGCCAACTAGAGGTTGCACTTCCAAGCCCTCGGCGTTGTAGTTGTTGACCGCTCTGGGAAATCGCGTCTCACCTCCCTGTCCCTCTGGGACTGTGTTAAGGTAGACTAGTAGGGTTGCAAATCGCGTCGGTTGATAGCGATGATTGATCGAGGGATAGATAAAGTCATGGTGTGGCTGATACTCCTCACCGCCTTTTTTGTAGCGAACGACTTGTAGCGATTCTGCAATGGAATGATGATGAGCACTCGAGTCATGAAACTTTTGAAATAGCTCTGGATCCAGTCCCATGACTTGGGCTGCCTGTTGATAAATCTTTTCGGTCAGTGCATTGGTATCCCGCGGCAACCAGGTATTGGAAGAACTGCGGGTACTCAAATCACGAGTCTGTTTCGCCGTGGCACCACTGTGTAATGTCGATAGTTCTAATCCCTGCGTTTGGGAGGTATCAATGATCGATTGACACTCGTCGGGTGAGAGGAAGTTGTCAATAACGAGGACCCGAGGGGTCACCGAGACTACTTGAAGCTGAAAGTCTCCCATTTGATGCGTTTGGCCAATGTACTTGGCCTCGTGCATAAAATGTAGCGGAAAGCGACGAGGAAAGTGAGCTAGCCACGTGCGCTTGCTGGCAATGAGATAATCTCGAGCAAAGGCCTGATTGATCATCTGTCGTTGGTATTTTCCCCAAGCGACAGGGTCAGGGTTTTCTCCTTCCAACAAAATCTTTTGCATTTCCGTGGCTGTTTCGGGTTCATAATAAACCAAGGCAGTATCAGCAGTGACGAGCCACCGCTGGAGGGCTGTCGACGAGTCAAAGACAGGGGTGACATGAAAGGAATGACCAGGCATGGTGGCTGTACCGAGTGATTCAAACGGACCAATCTCACCAACCAGCTTCTTGGACTTTTCATGCCCACCCTTACCATCCCAGTAGAGTAGAACAGGCTTGGGTGATAGGTTGACAAACTTGGCAGCGAATCCAGTGAAAACCAGAGGGGGTTGCTGGAGCCGTCGTTGGCGAGACATGCCACTGGCCACAGCGGTAGAACCGACAACGACAGTGTCAAGTAGTCCTGGATAAACTTCTTCCATTGTGGGTGTGCGAAAGTAGAATGTGGTACCTCGAAACTTGCCACTACCATGGGGACGTTGTCGTTGTTGGACGAGACAGGCAAAGTCAGGATTGTCGTTTGGCATGTTGGTATATTCCACTTGTTCATAATAATCATCTTCCAATTGATCGGCTTGATAAAAGGCCCGAAGAGTATCATAAAACTCGAGAGGAATATAAAAGTCCATGACAGCCAGACTCTCCTTGGAAGGAATCATGTAGTCGTTGCAGAACGTAATATTGGCTGTTCGAGAGAAACTTTCCAAGTGAGCGTGTTTGGACGTCGACAGCTCGAGAGACGGAAACAGACTTCTACCCTTGGAGTTGTACCAGTGACCGACTACAGCTGCAAGCAACGCAACGGTAATGGCAAGCCAGTGTTGTCTCCAGAAGGGCTGTTCATCCTCATCATCATCATCCTCTAGCAGTGACATCACCTCGTCCTCGTCGTCATCATCATTGTCTTCGTGGCTGCTTTGCGAGTACGTCTCTGCTGCACCCACATCTCTTTCCTCCTTGAACGTCATAACGCTGGGAAAACAACTGGAAAAGCCTGTAGCGAGTTAGGTAATAAACACCTTTTGTGGTTCTACCGGTAGTAGAAAATGAAACTGTAACTGTAAATCAATAATAGCAAGCAGAAAGTATCGTTGAAGAAATCACTGTCTTTCGATTCCCACAAGTACTTGTACCAACACTACGTGCCATTGGCGAGGTCGATTCACATCTTTGAAAAATAGTGTATCGTCTTTGCGCGCCGGCCGTGCCAAATTTGAACCGTTTCGGTGTGTTCGAACGAGTCGATGAGCGACCAAAATGATTGCAACCAATATGGGCGTCATCGATTTTTTTCACACCTGGTATGTTTCACATTCCAACAACAACGCACTGTCACATCTCATTTTACTCAACCGTGATACACTATATAATTGTTACCATGACGCGAATGTTGCTCATACCGATATTACTTCATCTTTCTCTTTTTAGATTGTGTTTTGGCTTTACAAGATATTCTCAATTTGCTCGTGGCTGGACGTACCAATGTCCGCATCACACCCAATTTCTGCAATCATCATTATTGACATCCAAGACAGAATCCATAGGTATCGATTCATCAACCGATTCGCAAGAGGACACGGCCATTACCTTCACTACACCACCCATGCAAGTTTATATTGAAGATACGGATGCCTATGGAATCATGTACAATTCCAACTATTTACGCTCCTTTGACCGAGCCTTGCACATGACCACCACCAAATATAATACTAACAACAACCAAAGTGACCTAACAACAACAACTCCGGCCTATCCTATATCTGGGAATCATGAAGGCTGGTCGATTGTTTCGGTTGGACATCAAAGATTTGGGGCATCCCCGACACTGGGACAAGAGTTTGTCATTCAAGGTCAATTGCAACGTCAACAACAAGGTACCGAAGAAGTATGGGATATGCAATTACAGAGTGTGGATGGATCCGTTGTCTATAATGCGGTCAAGGATTTGAAAATTCAAATTGCATCATCATCATCACCAGAATCATCATCTTGGACCATTCACTCATCGCTAGAGAATATTCCACCCTTTGACATGACCTTGATACAACCCAGTGTGGTTCTTCGTCCACCCGACCATTTCACCATATATCGAGATGAAATTGATGCTCATTGGCAAGGACATTTGCCCTTGCGAAATGTATTGAATTTGTTTGAGCGTTCCCGTTCCAATGCACTGGGAGGACCCGAAGCTTTGCGACGACTCGAACAAGATCCAATCCATCCAGTGATTATTGTGGTCACGAGCATTTCCGACCTTACCTTGGTCAATGAGGGTGTCTTTCTTCAACCGGGACAGGTAGTGGCTGTAGAAACGGCCATGGTGGTCAAACGAAAAGGCATGGTCATCGAATGTTACCAAACACTGAAGAGTACCTCCTCCTCATCGTCATCAGCACGATTAGCACAAGGCAAAGTTATTCTCATGATGTTGGATGCCAAGTCTCGTCGACCGACCACCAAGATTCCAGATTGGGTCAAGGCAACATTACACATTCCATGATTTTGCACTACTACATTTGCTATTAAAAGTCCAGCGCTGCAACGATTCGCGTTCCGTTGGATTAGAGCCCATCCTACAAATGCTGCACCTTACTGTTAGCACAAATCATTTTCCAACTATACATAGTGTCGCATGCACGATTCGTAACAGGTCGTTTCCTATTCAAGCAACACTACCGGTAGTTGTTTTTGTTTTAGCAAGCAAATCGTTGCTTGGGAAGCAATGGTTGCCAGGATTGACCTGAACCATCGTAGTTGTCACCTTTGGTTGTTGCTCCACTTTGGTGGGTCGATTTTTTGGTTCTAATACCACGAGAATGGTCAGAAATCTGGTCAGTGGGTCGTCTCGTCACGCCCTTGGTCTTGGAGGATCCCCTGTCGACGTTTCGTCGTTCTTGAATTTGGAGTCTCCTCATTTTTTGAAATCGCTCCAAATTGTCTAATGTGGTTTGTAGATGACTCGTCAAGGTTTCATTCGGTAGACATTTTCTCCGTTCATGATACCCCAAATGATGAGTAGGAAGTGTCGAGTCGGATGCAATTGTGGGTGCAGGAGAACTGGAACGATTACTCTGTTTACTCTGCTGCTCATCATTGACGACGGGACCAACATCATGGGGGACGGGTTCGACCATGAGTTGCATCATGCCTTCTCGCATCAAATAGGGAAATAAAATATTGCTCGATAGACCACGAGAATCGGAAACATTGAGATCATGGGGAAGATGAATGATGACAGCTGACTCCCAAAGGTAATCCCTCATTTCGTCAAATTCGGATAAAAGTTCTGATAACAACTGTAGATCGTCCAACGACCATTGGAGTGCACTTGGCTTGTTGTCGGTAATAAGATGGTTTTCCTGGTTGTTGGAATTTCCAGTACCACCCGATCGTTCAATCGGCTCCACAAGTTTCATCTCTATCCATTGTAATGCTCGTGCCCTGGTAGAGTCAAACCCATGAGAGTAGGCAATCTTTAAAATCATCAAAATGTTGGTGACGGACAGCATGGTACGATGTTCCTTGTCATGGATATGGTAAGCAGTGGCCGTACGAAGTAGAAAGATCTCGGATTCGCAAAGTAGTTGTTGCATATCAAACTGAACAAACCACGGAAAAACACAGGGAAATACATTCCATGTTAGTTCGGATGCTCCGACCAAGTGCGATTGAATAAACCCAGCAAATGGTCTCCAATCTTGGGCAGAATGATAGGGAAAGCTCAGTAGGTACCGCCCGCTGTCATCTCGACTGGCGGACTCAGAGTTGAGATAGTCCGAGGCAAGCATGAGAATATCCGAATTGTAAAAGAAATATTCTGTTCCAATGTATACCACTAAATCGCAACAAGGTGGGGGTTGGGGATAGGGAGTATCATTCAAAATGTCAAGTTTGGATAGGATTTCGGGCGACCCCTGATTTTTCTCGTCATCAGTTCCATGGGAAAATGAGTGCGACATGGATCTTTCCTCCGAATAACTATCCTCATTCTCACTAGTTTCGGAACTGGTGGAAGTGTTGGTACTTGACGGAGAAATTGTTGTTTCAACCCTTGGGATGACATGTTTTGGTTTGAATACTTTGTCTTTTCTGCGATGAGCTTTACCTTGGAATGTCAGGAGTGTGGACCGTAGGGCCTCCTTGGGCAGACAAGGATTGGCAATCGCATGGACCAACTTGCAAGCCACTGGCTCACAAATTCTTTCTTTAAGAGAACGATTCTTTTCTTTTGGTGCAGAGCTGCGTTGACGAGTAACCGAGATCTTGATCACTTTTTTCTTGGAGCGTCGTTGGGAACTGTCGACACTTTGAATTCCGTCATCGAGTTCGTCTACTACCTCATGAAAGGATCCAACGGAAAGCTCCCTCGATTGAAATAGTTGGTCTACCTGTGTAGATTCTTTGTTATCTTTTTCTATCTGTCCCATCGTGCCAAACATCCATTGGATGGGAGAAAAAAATGGATTCTTCTACAGAGAAAATATCTTCGCGTTTGTCGAAAAATTCGGCCGATCCTAGAAAAGGGTCCTTAAATCTTTTTGGGTTTTCGGGCTGCCGCCGCGCTCGCTCGATAGGAAATGGATTGGCTGGCGCGGAATATGGCCGAAGCACCACCACCTTTCGCCTTTTTTTTTTCACGAGCTGCCTGAACTGGAATGGACATGCCTATGCAACGTGAGAAAAGTTGTCGTTCATTCCGACATTCCAGGCGTTGATCCCAAAATTAGACTCCCCATATCCACCAAAAGCCATGGTATCGTTTTATATGTTTCATAGCCTCGTTTGCAACCGAAAATAAATTGATCAAGCAACCGTACTTGTTGACAAGTTTCTCTAGCATCGCTAGTCCTAACTACCGTTACTTGTCACCGGACAACTGTTTTCAATCCGAATGCTGAACGCTGTTCATTTGAGTAATCTGGATGTGCCTATTTTTTTACTAAGGATGATATATCATCTGTAATGCTATTAGTAATAATTGGAAGATTATTCATCAGCTTTCACAGTCACTCATCCGTGCCTCAGTTTCATCTTGTGCGATCATGATGACGTTGTACAGGTTCAATCGGTTGATTGTAGCCAGCAGTTACGTCTAGTTACTACATGCTCCGTCGGATCAACTGCGTGGCGTCCCTGGTCCCCCTGGCCAAGATACTTGTACTTTGTATGTACCCTTCGGCCGGTACCAGTACCCTGGTACCAGTTTGGAGTCCAAGCATATGACGTCAACGGCCATGCTTCCGAGAAGATATCCCGTTTTCGATACTCACTCGATCCAATCGCGCGGTGTTGCATCCTGTTAATTCTTTTTCCACTGCAACACCGGTACTCATCGTGGAAATACCTACGGAACGGTAGCCTTTGGGTGACAACAGATGCCATATCATTATTGTGAACTTCCACCTTTCTGCTTCGAAGGAATTGTCCTTGTGCCGTTGATCCTTTTTCTCATTTCACTTTGGAATTGATCCTTATCTCTGCAATACCTCTCTTTTCTAGTTTTCTGGTGTGTGGATTGAAGCAAACCCGCTGGGTTCGTGTTCCATTCAGGTTTCTGAAAAAAGGCTGATCGTGCCTGCCAATTCCCACGGGTCTGACCATCTCACACTATCCCTACAACAAAACCACAACTTTGTAAAATGTCTTCCGATGGAGAATACGAGTACGATTACTCGGATGAAGAGGACTATGTCCTCGAAGAAGATGACGATGCTATGGAATGGAATCCCATGGGGAAGGGCTCCTCGGATAATCCCAACGCGCCTCCCACGATTTCTGGTGCGTAGAATGAGTACCAGTGTGTACGTAGGAGGCGGCATCGACTCACCATCATTTTTTTTTCGCTGGGTGTTGTTGTTGTTCCGTAGGAACCAAATCAGGAATTCGAATGCTACCCGCAGCCGACCTTGTCCCTGAAATGAAACGGCGCCTGAAAGAAGTGACCGAAATCCTTGACATTCCTCCATCTGCAGCAGCAGTGTTATTGCGTGAATTCAATTGGAGCAAGGAAATCTTATTGGAAAATTTTTATGCCAGCACTGAAAAACTCTTGAAGAAGTGCGGAGTCTACCATCGATGCCATCCAAAAAATCCACTATCATCCGATGGAATGTGTAATATATGCTATGATGACATGCACGACAAGAAACTAGCAATGCCCTGCGGGCATGAGTTTTGTTTAGACTGCTGGCATGATTTCTGCTCAAATGCAGTACAGGAGGAAGGGGCCTTCTGCGTCAAGAAGACCTGCCCTCAGGCAGATTGCAATGAAGTCATGACAGAAAGCGAAGTAGAGATTGCGGCTCCGGAGTTACTGCAGAAGTTTCAGTCTTATCAGCTTCGCAATTTTGTAGATTCCAACATGTTGACTCGATGGTGCCCAGGAAAAGGATGTGAGCGCATTGCGTGTGCCCAGAGTGCATCCGCCATGGAGCAAGAGGACAATGTGGCTCACTGCGATGGATGCCTTACTAATTTTTGCATTTTGTGTGGAGAGGAACCACATGCTCCTTGCGGATGTAAAGATCTTGCCAAGTGGAACGAAAAGTGTCGCAACGAGTCAGAAACAGCAAATTGGATCCTTGCCAACACCAAATCATGCCCCAAGTGCGTTTCAAGGATAGAGAAGAATCAGGGATGCAACCACATGACCTGTACCAAGTGTCGGCATGGTAAGTCTCTCAGGTTGATAAAGTGCCTGGTTTGTTGGTAATCGGTACACTAAACTAATGATGTATGCAGAGTTCTGCTGGATTTGTATGGGGGATTGGTCGGATCATGGAGCAAATACCGGAGGATACTACAAATGCAACAAGTACGACCCCAACAGTGGCAGCCCTATCGATGACCAGTCAGATGCGGCCCGTGCCAAACGTGAACTCGATCGCTACCTGCACTATTACAAACGTTATCACGCTCACGCGGAAGCGCAAAAATTTGCAAAGAAACAACTCAAAGAAACGGAAGCTAGAATGATTTTGTTACAGGAATCGTCAGATGATGCCAAATGGAGCGATGTTGAATTTTTGAAGACTGCCAATGAACAACTTGTTGAATGTCGCCGAGTGCTCAAGTATACGTATGCCTTTGCATTCTACATGGATGCAAGCTCAGCAATGCAGAAGGAGCGCTTTGAGCATCATCAAGAGATGTTGGAACGTTTTACTGAGAATCTCAGTGAACTGTCTGAAAAACCGTTACATGAAATGGATAGAACAGATGTTGTCAATCAGGTAAGACCCTGTGGTGCTACTGTTCCTGAACAAAGTACAGAAATTCATTATCTCACTCCCATCTAGACACGTGTCGTTGACCGATTCATGAAGAACATTCTCAGATATGCCGAGGATGGTCTTGATGATTGAGATTCTAAAGAGAAGTGACGTTGTTTTGGTTCCTTCAAGAAATCCCCCCCTAAACCCATTAGATTACACGTAGCTGAATCGACTATCGGCAGACCTATTCTACCAGATCGACCTAGCATAATTTACCAATCTTCAAGTATCCTTCATTTTTGCAGTTATGTAGATAGCAGCGCAGTCATTGCTGCGTTGGGACTAATGTCAGCCCCAAACCCCGCGGCCTTTTTCGCCAGAGCAAGCTCGGTCGATTTCGACGAGTCCTCGTCGTTCCCATTCGAATTTGAATCAGTTGATGCGGTTGATCCTTGCAACGCGGCAAGGCGTCTAGCCACCCGTCGTTGCACCACCTCTTCTCGACTTCGAACTTGACGGAATAATATTTGCGACGAAGTGTTGGCGTCCAAAGGATTCGTCGCTGTCCCAACTGGTTTCGGCTTTGACAATGCCGCACTTAGAGCCTCTTTAGCGGCAAATAAGGACGAAGCTATCGATTCCTTTAGCTTGCTGTCATTGCTACTGTTTCGAAGAACATCTTCCGCATTGGCCGCTGCCAAAGCAAGTGCCCAATCCTTGGCCCAAGTGGTGGCCTGAATATACGTTATCCTACTCTTCAAAGGATCCAACGTTTGGAATATCTTCTGTCGCCGTTGTTCTTCCAACACCAATTTGATAGCGTTGCTTACTTCCGTTTGTCTACGTCGTGATTCATGGAAATAGGATAAATCCCCAAAGCGATCCCACCAGGCCATCGCTGGTGATTCATCATTATCGTCGCTGGTCTCTCGCTTCGCCTTTTGACTGATGTGATGGTGATTCTCTTGCTGGTCGACAGTACGTTTGGGCGGCATGTGTCGTTTGGGAGGAGATTGTTGTTGGTTGCTTGCTACAGGCAAGAGAGGCACTACTACAGAGAGGGAAGATTCGTCCTTTTTGTATCCCAACCATCCATGAAGATTTTCATTCATCATGGTCTGGACCAACTTGGACGTGGACTTGCGGAATTCTTCATAGTCTGACTTTTGCCACCAAATATCGTTTTTTTCTTCTTCGGAGAGATCCTTTTGCGATTCTATGGCCAACACGCGAGCATAGGGTGAGAAGGATGGACTTTGATTTTTCACCTTTTTCCTTTTGGTCTCCAAGTCGCTGTAGATCGATGGCATGATGGATCGTCGTGGCAAAGAGGGAGATTGCTTGCAGTTTGCATCACTCTCGGCTTGCATCTTTTTGTGTGGTGAACAAGTGCTTCTGTGACTGATGATGACTGATGAGAATTCTCGCTACCGGTTGACCTTACTCTGTTGGAGAGACTCCTCCCCATTCAAGACCCAACTTGAAACCTTGACCAAAAATTGATTCGAAAACAACGTGGTGAAGACCGACACACGAGTTTATTATTACCAGAATTCGTTTGTCCAGCTTGCGTGATGACCATCCTAAATACATAACAGTGCGCAAAAGAAAATCAGGGGGTAGGTAGAGTGGCCCAATCGCCATTGATCCCCAAATTTCCCCGAACCACGTCAGCACGATTTCGAATCTCGTAAGTCATGCCTAAGGATATCTGTATACATACTTATCTGTCAATCTGTCAATACTAATAGCCTAAGTACTTAGCTCAACCTACTGGCTAAAAGTACGGAAGTACTATTTAAAAAACCTGAAAATGAAAAGCAGCTTTGGTAAAGAAACTACCAGATGACACAATCGTATCATGAAGGAAGCTCATTATTGCGTTTCAGAATGGATGAAAACTTCATCCACCTGGACTTCTTACGAAGACAATCGAAAGCCACTCTGTCTCGACGCCAAACCGGGAAAATATTGATATTCTTCCATATTACAACAGAGAGGTCCTGCCAGATTGAAATACTCATTGCTACATGTGAAAGATTACTACTTACTTCACATGTAGGAATCCGTAATAATAGCTGACATTATTAATTTACACTAAGAATCCTTGGTATTGCTTTCTTGTACTTAGGTCCCCTGGCCGGGCCCAAAACAACGGTACCTATTGCTTCTCTTCTGGTTTCACTATAGTGTACCGATCCCCAAATGATGATAGTTCTTGTTGCCAGACGATATTTCCCCTCCCATTTTGATGAAGATATACTGGAACTTCCGCGATTGTAGGAGCTGATATGGTACAGATGCTCGCAATGAGACTTTGGAGCGACACATGGTCATCGGTTCTGGGTGCTGAATTCGCTAGGTCACGGTTACTTGTATCGCTGTCTTCATCTTGACTCCATGCGAGGCATCGTAGTAAGGGATATTGTAACCCATATCGTTGCTGTGGATCATCTCGAATAAGTTTCAAGTCGTCATCCCGAGCGTCATATACCGCATCATCGACCAGGACAAAATCGTCACAATCCTCATCGTCGCTGCTATCGTACATGAGTGGCAAGCTTTGCAACTCTGCCGACTGAAGCCTTGATGCTTCAAGGATGAGGTTTGCTATGCTGTTGGACTTTTCCATTGTGGTGTTCTGGATAAGTAGAGTGTTGGGACTTATCGTCGCGATGGGATCGGCCGTAGAATCGATTTGTGACTTCAGTTTCATCCTTGTCAGTCCATCGGCTAAGTTATTCGCATGAGATTTTTCCTACAAAGTCACCCGAATTCGTTCTGTTCAACGGTTCTAAGTATTCGAAACGGAACTTTTTCAACCCGGTATTGCACATCTTGCGGCACGTGTGGTACCACAACCGTGAAACACAATTTTTGGCAGGCGCACTCCGATTCGACGAAAAGGCGTAATATTCGCACCAATTTTCAGTTGTTCTACGCCAGTCGTCGATCCTGCACCATAACAACCTTCTTGTCATTACGTGTGACAGCGCTCTTCACCAATCAAATTCACATGATAACAACGCAACGTCAACTATCACCTGGCATTCCCCGGTCACAGTTCAAAATCAAATTAGTAACTAGTTTTTATGTCGAAAGTTTTGGCAACAAGGTGAGATTTATCCCAACAAGCCAACAACGAGGATCAATCCTAGATGCAGGTTCACCGACAATATATTTCACAATATATTTCGAGGCTAAGCAGTATTATGATTTGTTCGTTTCTTTTCCACGAGTAATAAGGAACAAAATGTGCCACATCAAATAGCATGGATATCAAAACATCCTACTGTTTCGTGTCGAGGATTATTATTGCTAGCTCGCTCATATATCTTCATACTCTTGATAACCTCAACTTCGTCTTTAAGTCTCTCGAGTCATACACAATCTCGTCCCAGTGCACACGATCCACTGTGCTACTGTCCCATGATCGTGTAGCTTGTTCCCCTTTCTCTGAATTCGTTGAATCCATGCTCCATGCCGTGCAGCGGCAAAGACTAGAGAAATCCGAAAATTTCCTTTCCCCAGCCAACTTGCGGTTTTGTTCCGAACGGAAAATATCTTTGGTCTTTATTTCGGCATTTTGCAATGCTGTTGCATCGTCCACATCGTCATCCAACGCCAGAACAATTTGTGGGCGGCGAGAGGAATGGGTAACGGAAGCTTTGTCTCGTTTCCCTATCAGTTGATGATCATTCGATTCTTCGAGACTTGTTCGACGTATTATCAAAACGTCCTCCCTTGTGTCATAATTGGAGGTGTCATGGGTCGAGAAAACGTTCTTTGGAAAGATGGCATTGGAATATTCTTTGCAAGCAGAAGCATCTAAATACACATCGCATGCGTTGAAAAGTACATCACTGAAGCAATACTGTTTTCCTGTCATGGTGAAAAAGAAAGAAACGCTGATGATGTTTGGAGCGATTCTATTGCAGTGATTATTTATTGCTGGTGGTAGATGGAATTTGTGATCACTTGGCAGCAGTTGAAAAGATTTTTCAATGGGGAAAGAAATCCTCCCTATCCCCGGAAAGGTGGATTTCCCGCCAAAACGATATTCTCGTGAATTCAACTAACTGAACTGCTCGGCCACAAGTCGTTGCGGAGGACGAACGTTTTACAAATCCCATATGCGACGTTCTCCAACGTTCTAAATACGAACGAGACTTAACCAATAAATTACATAAACAAGAATGACGCCTATGTAAGTGACATGAGCCATGATGCTGTGACGGGCGTAGAAATTTTCTGGCTCGAGCCAGTGAGTCATTTTAGATGTCCAACTAATCGACAAACGCTTTGACTAATATGACCATTTACTTGCATTTTTTCTCTAGCAGGGTGTCTTCAAATGGAAAGTTTATTAGCCATTCTTTCCAATTCCAAGACATCGAGAACCTTTTCCTCCCAGAAGATCTCTGAAGTATTTTGGGGCAAATCAGGGTAATGATGCCAGGAGACGGCCAGTGGTTGACCTTTCAGATTGTGGTTTTCAACTTGGCAAGTGTTATTAGACTGATGTCTGTCAAGTGCGCGATTGGCAAACAAATTTTGATGAGGTAGGACATCTCCTTTGAGCTTCAAGAAAGCAAAATTGTTCGCTTCATCGTCACTATACTCATCATCACTCCATTCATCATCATCACTCCAAGCTAAGCTTCGATGGCATAAGTAAAGGTTATCCTGCGTATCGGGTCCACTGACCACACAGCCTGGAGAATCGCCATGAGTTTCTTCTTTGTGAGAATGCGTAGATGGTCGTCTAAAGGTTGGTGTCTTTGGCGTTTGCCGAGACTGGGACTCACTACTAGCTTCATCGATGATTGACAGTGAGTTCTTCAAGAACATTTCTTGCTGGAAGACAATTGCCCTCAGCGCGAAAGAGGATCCTCTCACTCTCATTTGCTACGTCGCTGCTATCTTGGCTGCTGTCAGGCACCATAACTCGTCTCCAACGAGGCCTGAGATCGACGCGCATACCCAACGTCTCGTCCACTGTGCCCTTTTTTTCGGGATCGTCCAGCTCTTCAATCTCTGTATTTGTTCGTTTTCGTTTTGTTCTCACTGGGGATCGAGTTTTTGAGC
>SWEM01000621.1:0-17413 GCA_019593585.1 Nitzschia palea | reverse complement strand
TATCTAACACGAAGATTCTTTTATAGATCACTTAATTTCTAAACAACAAAACCCCACCACTGAGTAGGAGCTTTTGTCTTTGTATTCTGGAACATTTCGCACGTACGAAATCAACGGAATCCCTCACAACCCCATTATTGATTTTGTTCCGTGATAGCGTTGATAGTGCCAATCATGAGGAGGGCGGCGACGTCTATCCCATCGCATTTGTCCTTGTTCCCCGAATCATTCATGCACGATAGAGCATGATATGATCTGCAATCGAGTTAATTAGCGCTCCCTCGTTGGATTGACGCTCGCAAGGCACGCCTCATCTTAGCTTGAGTGGGGGATCGACGAGTCGGTTCCAATTAATGGGAGAGAAGTGGGAGGATCACTAGATTGTTTAATCTTTTTGATACAAGCTCATCATCCAGTGATCGGATGCCACACGATCGACCTTGACGCTACCACTTTTGCCCGCAAAACCGCAAACTTACATCGAAGAATGGGGTCAAAGTCGAGACTATCCACAATAATTTCCTGTGGTAGGTGTGGCGTTCCTGGAGCCTCCAAGTACCAACTGGAATTTTCCACATTACGAGAAGGTGTGATTTTTTGTCCTTTATATGCTGGCAAAACGACGGTCACGATATGGAATGTTTCGATTTCACCATTTCCCATCTCCCTTCTATATCATGTTTCATCTTCTACTCGTACACGTACCCTGCGTACAGGTAACAAGTAATAGCTACCGATACTCTGAACTGCTGATAACAACCTGTTTCAAAGTATCAAATTAAAACACATAGAGTGGTATTGACGATGAAGCGCCCCAAGTAACCCAGTTCCCGAAAGAGACAATCACTACTCGTCCAAGTTTATCTCAACATCAAGCACTTCCCCGGCCATATTCACGCTCGCAATAGATGAACGGCTCTCTAGGTCAAGTGAGATCTCCGACATGCGTGAATTGTATATTCCCAGTGAAACACCCGATGATCGCCTGCATACTCTTGCAGCTGGGCCCAAACCTCCTTCTTTGTTGTACACTTCCAGATAGTCTTGGACAAGCTGTTCCCCCTTCATCTCCCACTCCTTTCGGTTCGCCATGGCATACATCAAGAATTCGTCACTCGTCACACCGAATACCCCACACGTATCCAATTTCTTTGCCAAGGGGATGACATAAAAGTCGAAAAAGCCGAGTTCCCCCTTGTACCAGTCAGGGGAAGGGTCTTTCTCAAGACGGCCTTGCTTGTAAGCATGGTACAATTCAAAGAACAAATTCTGATTCCATTTGCGGTAGATATGCCAATGTTGCATGGTGTGCGAGACATCGGATGCTTGGATCAGATGTTCAATGACGATTGTGGCCTTGCGATTTCGATCTTGCACTACATTGTCGTTTTCGGAACCTCCAGAGAATGCCTTATTCCAGCGTTCCTTTCGTAGCTTGCCAATCTCTTGATCCATAATGTCCGTGCTCATCACCATCTGCACAACAAGCTGTCGGAACCGGCCAAGCTCTTCATCTGTTGGGCATAAACAACGACGGAGAGTTTTATATTCTCGACGCATGAACATTTCCCATGCCAAGTCAATCGAATTTTGCTCAGCAATACTAGTTTCCCGATATTTCTTGGAAAGATCAGGCTGCTCAGTTTTCAAAACGGTGTTTGGGACACCATTGTGATCCAAGTCATGAATTAGAGCAGCAAAAAATGCTGCAAATGCCGTTAGGGGGTCTGAAGTGATACCAAACGTGTGATCATGGAGCTCGGATGCCAATGTTGTTGACTGCTCAGGCATGTTTTGGATATCAGTGCTGCCCAAATTTCCTATAAGACCTTGCTCGCGTGGGCTAACGATTCGTGATAGTAACTTTGAGACGGACATGGCAACATGACTTGCATGCTCAAAGTTGTGGAAAGGATTATCACGGTAGTGTTCACCAATCATTGCTACAAGGTCTGTCAGTTGATTCAGCAGGGTGGTATCTAGCTGTATTGAGCTGACCAGGATTTGCTTCTGGAAAGCCCTGGCATCAAACTCTGGTAAAACAACAACGTCTTGCACTTCATCAAGCGGTATGGTTCCCAGTTGATTCATTTTTCCATCGGCCCCTGAAACCGTGAGCGATATTTTCTTGTTGCCATCTGACTTAGCCAGGCGCCGCGACAGTATTTCCTTCAACAGCTCGCACATTCGTTCCACGTTCCATCCAACAAGTCGGTCAATCTTGGCATGATAGCGATCGCCGACCTCGTTCTTCTTAATAAGTTCAGTTGAGATTTCAGCCCCACCCGAAGATGCATTTGAGACACTATGCGCACGCTCAGCTGCATCTTTGACGAGCCAATACGTTTGCAGGTGGCCCTTTCCCTTGACAAAGACCTTTATTTCCCGAGGTTCTAGCCAACTTGCCTTGCCAGCCTTTTCAAGAAGTTCTGCTGTGTCTGGTGATACTTGGATTTTCATTGGTAATCCAGTACTTTCCATCCTACTGGCTGTGTTCATTGTGTCTCCGAAAAGTTGAAAGCGTCCTTTGTCACCTCGGAGAACCCCACTGGTAACAGCACCACTGTGCAACCCAATACGTATCATCAAATCACCAGTGTCGGGTCCTAGGGACCTCTCAAGTTGTGTTACTACCAATGGCAAGGTTCGTAGACAGTCAGTTGCATACCGTGCCATAACAACAGCATGATCGTTGCGTGGGATTGGCGCTCCACAAGATGCAACATAGCAGTCACTGAAACAAAGCCAAATATAAAGTGTGAGTATTGGAAATTCGGGTATTGCAATGAACTTTGGACTTACCCAACGGTTTCCACCTTAAATACACGTCGGCGCTGGGCGATTCGATCAAATGCATTATACAGGACTTCCAACAGTGTGAAAACTTGTGATGGTTCTCGGACGGACGACCACGCAGTAAAACCGACCAAGTCAGCAAAGAATAGTGTTGCTTCCGGATGAAAATCTGCAATGGGTTTGCTTCCAAACAATCCCTCACTAGTCAATGCATTGTAGGTTGAAGTCTCTTGCACAAGACCAAGTCTCTTGTTCCGGGCCCTTTCCTTGATGGCGGCATTCTTTGCCTCGGCACCCTGTAGTAATCTCTTGCGAACGTTCTCCGGGAAAAGATTTTCCACAATGGCACGTTCAGCCTCTGCTTGGACCTTGGCCTTGTAAATTCCCACGATTCGTTTCATGTTTGTGTCCATCCAAAGAGCGATTCCCACGGAGATAAGGAAAATCATTACCCCACCAAAAATAACCATACTTATGGGAGAGTAGAATGTATCATCAATAGGAACAATGCAAACTTGCCAACTTCCACTTGCAATGGGAATGGACTCTTCATGGAAGTATTTCTCATCAAATTGAGACTTTAAAGCAGCATATGCTATTTCTGGTGGGAATGATGTGCTTGTTGCATTTTCAGTGCTCACTGTGTAAATAGCCCCACCAAGGAATTGCTTCTCGTTATCTCGAACATCGTACAGATAAAGTGCCAGGTTGTCATTTTGAAGAGTGCCAACTCGCTCAAGTAGTGAAGGTATTCGAACAAGAAGGTTTGCTATCATGCGAGGAACGGTTCCTGGTGGATCCGTCGATAGACGTATTCCTGGGTGATAGACAATGACACTGTATGCATTAGCCGCCGTTTCTTGGACCGTTTGCAACCTTCCTGTAAGAATCGGTTTGAAAGTAGTGATTGCTTCTTGGATCAGGGCAGCTCCTGAAACTGGGTCCGACCACAGATTCAGATCAATTGCTCCTTCATTGCCTTCAACAGGTTCCAAAAAGTGGATGGGGAAGTAAAAAGGTGCAACGGGAGCTGGCTTGTTTACTCCGACGACCGACATTGACTTCCAGTCCCAAATTAACCCTGTGATTCCCGTGTAGTTATAGCCTTCTAATTTTGCCTCCCAATATACCCTGGATTCCGCTTCAAACGCCGCACGTTCCTCATTGGTAACATTGGGCGCACACTGAATGGCTTGAAAGTCAATACCTCCCGCCACCAAGTATTCATAAAATGCACGAAACCCACTACGGGTCGTTGCTGGCTTTCGACGACAGACTTCATTGGTTTGGGCAGCTACTCTCTCGTATTCGCTCCAAGTTGTCTGAACAACATAAGTCAGTTCATTAGCTCTTGTCTCAAATGCTGCATGGTCACTTTCTTTGGAATCCAAGATACCAAATGTCATAAAGAGTGTACTGGCCACGATTCCGAGACACAGAACAAGTACAACTAAAATCTTTGTACGGAAGGTCATGGCCTGAATATCACGCAAATCCATATTGTTCCCGAGACTCTCAGCACCTGAACTGCTGTATCTAGTAGTTGTACCACTGCTGGTAGATTCATCGGCTGTTTCATACATACCACCACGATTCTCAATGAGGATGAATGGATCATCCATATCATCTTCATCATCGAGCTCAGTATCACCCTGCTTCTTGGTCAACTGAATCACTGCTTCAGAGGCATATCTCTGGTTTAGATAGAGAGATCGTCTATTCTCTTTGTTGGAGACTTGCATTCTTGACAAGGACTTTTCCCGCTGACCTGTGAATGGATCTGGTACGATGAACAAGCAAGTGAGTACTACAAGGGTAGCAACCCAAAAATGTTTCGGAGCATCTCTACGGTGGAAAAGATTCGAATCTCTCCACGGAAGAAAGGCGGGGGGTTGAAGTACAAATACTATCGGTAGTCATTTGGTGCCGGTTGAAGAGATTAATAAGGGATTTTAGAGCTTCATAGCGACCAGTCACTTATGGTATTTTCTTGTCCATATATTTATGAAAGCCTTTCGATCCAGGACATTCTGTCTATTTTGATCGCACAAAATTATAAGAAGAGTGTATCTTCGAAATCCCATGTCGAGCAAAATTCTGAATCGAACTACCGGTACAAGTACCAACTTCGACTACGGTAATAAGGAAGAACGACAGCACTAAGTGGAAAAGGATCCTCTGTCCACGTCCGCGTTTTGCTGCTGAATGATTGAGATACTACCGGTATACAGGTACGCGAGAAGTCCATTGCACTACTAATACGTTGCTATCTTGCACCCCCAATAAGAACATCTCCACAAATTCGTCGAGCAGTGACAGAAGTTGTGTACTTCGACGACGACTATCGGTATTTACAGTTTGCGATGCGAAACACGACATTTAATGTACTCCATGGTCGTACCTATATGCAAGGACTTAATGTCTCTAGTATAACACATCATGGCGGATCCAAATAAAAGTGCTACTGACTGCGCCTTTTTCATTCAGTCGCTTTTGGTACGGCGTTGAGAAAGAAATCGCGATATTCGACGTTCGACAGACCCCACCACTGCTGCTCCTATTAATGCTGGCAATGCCAGACCATACCATGGCAATACACCTTGTTGGTTTAAAAAGTGAGCCGTCACCCAATCCATAATGTGAATGCCCCAAGGATTGGTACCGATGGACAAGGATCGCCATACGAGTCCATTCAACGAACCCAGGGTAACCCCGACCATGACTTGTTCCACGGTATGCAAGTTACTCTTGACTCGGTATACCAAAGAGATAATCACATAAGTCAATATGGGCACCACGGTCCACGGAAGCTGCAACATGGTGAAGGTCCCAATAAATCCGAGACTCATGGCATGCGAACTGGGCATTCCATTGTCGCTGGGCGGCAATTCCAAATCAGATTGCATCAGCTCCACTGGTCGTTCTTGCTTGAGTATTTTTTTCAAAACCTTGCTTAAAATTCCATTGGAAATGGAGCCAAGGAAGAAACTAACCATCAAGGCATCTCGTTTCCAAGCCAATACGATGTAAAATGTCCCCGCCACGACAGCGGATGTCGTGGATCCAATTGTTTTCAACCAATCCCTTGGCAATGTCGTCGAAGTCGCTTCCTTTGTTGATGACACGATCGAATCATTATTATTTTCCTTCGGATCAGACATGGATAAAAGATGAAATGGTGGATGGCGTCGTCGTGGTCGAGTCGATAGGTAGGTTGTAGCTTGGGATCCAAAATTGATGGCACTCGTAGGGCAAAAAGAGTCGACGATCGAGAGGGATATCGATAGATTGATTAACAAAATAAGGTCTAATCGTAGTACCAAGTGCATAGTGTTTGCAATTAGCATCGACGGATCTCACAAGAAAATGTACTCCAAGTGAAACGTCGGCTTGATGTTTGACAGTTGAAATGATGGTGTGTGCCGCTTTGCCGCTGACACGTCCATGTGAAGCTACAAGGAATAGGTACAAGTACTACATAAACACATACCACCTCATGTCATAGCTTCAAAGATTTTCCCTTCTTTCCTCGTTTGCAACAGCAAAAGGATTCAACTTGATGACAGTGACCTTTTCATTGCGAGTGGAGTAATCTGCTACCTACGATAGCTCTGCAGAAAATTGCACATTTTTTGCCAATCGACACTACCTACCACCACCAAAAGATGAGCAGCAAACCCAAGAAAATCCTCAATGATCCTCAAAAGGCCGTGGACGAATTCATTGCCGGTTTACTGGTTCAATATCCGAACCGATTGGTCAAATTGGCCAATCACCATGTTCTATTGGCCGCTGATCCACCCAAAGACAAGATTCAGCTTCTTTCGGGTGGTGGAAGTGGTCATGAACCCTCTCATGCGGGTTGGATTGGTCATGGCATGTTGTCGGGTGCGATTTGTGGAGGGATATTTGCCTCGCCCAGTGTTTCGTCCATTTTGGCGGCCATCCGAGCATCCGCCGCGACCAATGCCAATGATGGATGTTTACTCATTGTCAAGAATTATACGGGTGATCGTTTGAATTTTGGCATGGCGTGTGAAAGGGCCAATCAAGAAGGGATTCCCTGTCGAATGGTGGTTGTAGCGGATGATTGTGCCATGCCCCGTACCAAGGGAATTACGGGAGCCCGAGGAGTGGCGGGGACTGTGTTGGTCCACAAGATTGCCGGAGCAGCCGCCAAAATGGGCAAGACTATGGATGCCATTGTCGCTATTGTGGAGGAAGTGACCAGGTGTATGGGAACTCTGGGTGTATCGTTGGATAGTGTGACCATTCCGGGTGCCGAATGTGTCAATAATCGATTGGATGAAAAGACTATTGAAATTGGTTTGGGAATTCATGGAGAGGCAGGAATGAAACAGTCACCCTTGATGACAGCCCACGAAATTGCCCAGGAAATGATTACTACCATTTTGAATTATGGACGGATTGTGGTCAACGGTGCTGCCACGGATGAAGATCTACAAATTCCCACCACCATTGTTCCCATGTTTGAACCAAAGGAAGAACTTGCCATTTTGGTCAACAACTTGGGAGGAACGAGTAACTTTGAAATGTCCATTTTGGCCAATTCCTGCGTCCAAATTCTGGAAAAGCATCATGGCTGCAAGGTCACTCGTGTTTTGGTGGGATCGTTCATGACCAGTTTCAACATGTATGGAGCCAGTTTGACCATTTTGAACCTATCCCAAGTCTCTCCCGAAATTATAAGTCTATTGGATGATGAGTGTGATGCCCCCGCATGGTCACAAGTGGATATATGGCATACCGATGCCCGACCGTCGGCGACGGAACGCCCCGAGGTTGTACCGGTATCGGACCAAGACCAATCTTCTAACCAGCTAACCTTGCCAACTCTGACCATTGAGAATTTTGAATCGACGGCCAAAACATTGGTTCTCAAGGCGGAGCAGAGTCTAGCGGCCCAAGAGGCCCTATTGACCAAATATGATACCATTGTGGGAGACGGTGATTGTGGAATTACCATGAAACGAGGCGCAATGGAGGTAGAGAAACGATTGCAAGACGGATCCTTGTTGACAACACACCCCGTGCAACTCTATGCTGGATTAGCCGATGCTGTTTCGGCGTCCATGGGCGGGACATCGGGCGTATTGCTCGAACTCATGTTTCGAAAAATGAGCTCTATTTTGTCCAGCTGTAGCACATCGATTGACATTGCCGAACTTTGTCAAGCCTTTCAACAAGGTGTGAATGCAATCAAATTATATGGTGGAGCAACCATTGGGTCTCGAACTATGTTGGATGCCATGATACCCGCGGCCACAGCATTGGTCGCGACCAAGGATCTCCAAGAAGCAGCTCGGGCTGCCAAGATTGGTGCGGATGGGACTGGTGAGATGAAAACGGCGAGTGCTGGTCGTTCCAATTATCTCTCAGAGGATCAGTTGCAAGGAACTCCAGATCCTGGTGCTGTCGCTGTTTCTATTGTTTTAGGAGCTCTACTATAAATTAGTCGTTGAGTGTGACTTTGATCCATCTTTCACCAACGTCGGTCTGATGGCCTTTTCTTGTTGTTGTTGTGGTTGTTCTTGATCTCGTTCATCAATGAAACTTAGTTCGCAAAGTCTGGTGGTGTATCGGCAGGAGTGAATCGATGCCTGTGTCTTGAGGCACACATTAATTCGTGGCGATTGTAAACTCCGTCCTTGTCGGCATCAATGAACTTGCCACACTCGGTACATGAATAAGGTTTCAATGCCTGTCGCTCCGCCTTTTTCGGCTCGACCTCGCAGTACTGTCCTGTTGAAGGCCTGTTGAAGGGGGTCGGGGGTTTGTAGTTCTTGTGGATGATTGGATGTTGAGCTTGTCTTCTCGAGTGACAGGACTGGATGTGGCGCAGACTTTATGGGCTGGTTGGTTGGTTGAACTACCGGCAGTGCTTGATCAGTGTTATTCTCTACGAACTCTTTGGCAAAACGACTAGAGATCCATCCTTGTTTGGTCGTATGCGACGTGACGCGAGTGGATTCCTTATGGTCATGTTCTTGTCTGATAGTTGTTGCACTGGAAGTTGACGCTGGTTGCCACAGTCTCGCTACCATCTTCATGGTTCGTGGGGTCGTCTTTGCTTCGAACTGGAATCAAATGTATCTGCTCTAGTATGTCTCTTCTCGAAAGTGATTTTTTTCGAAGTTGACTTGTTGGGTTCAGATGGGACTTGGTATCCCGTCTGGCATGTGAGGTAGTGAGCTGTTCGTCTCATCATTTCTGTTTGGGGGGTATCATGTCAGCAGTACCGGTAGAATTGGTAGTGGCTAGTGTTGCCAATTTGTTTTCTTTTGTCTGACTTGTCCCGATCCCATTGAGCCGTGCGTTTCCTCACGTGTTGGACAAATCTCAAATTTCGGTTTTGTACCTTTATTTTGTCTCGGTAGAGTCCATTGAGTTCATTTTCGAGTGAACGTGTGTATGCTAGCAACTTCGCGTACGATGTGTGTGCTATGGTATCAACATGAATGTACAATGGCAGCATCAGCAACTAGTACGGAAGAGTACGGGCCCAAGGATCAACACAAAAAGCAGTAAGTATTGGACTAGCCAGGGAGGAGCGACAACCCGCTCTTCAAGCTTTGACGTTGGAGAATTCCAAATAGAAGGATCTTGAATAGCCCACTCGTGGCCTCTTCGGTTGTAGGCACGTCGCTTTTTCCATGAGCTGTGCTTTTGTGGTGGATCAACATCATGAACCTGTTCGTGACGGGTGGAGTCCGTAGGCCTTGCTAACCACCGACAGCGGGATCTAACACTAGGTTCCTGGTTTAACGGACTTGTACAGTACAAGTAGGAGTTTGTCAGCACTTACACGTCCGACAAGATTGCTCCCACTTGGAGAGCAACATTCAAGTCGCACCAAGGTTGGTGTTCGCACTGTTCAATTGTTCCCTTTGGCATCCCATTTGACTTAGTGTTGCATTTCCGATTTGTGGTCTCCAGAGCCAGACTAAAATAAGAATGCCGCATTCCGAAAAAAAGTCCACATCATTAGAATCAACAATCATGCTCAAATATGGACCAAACTGCAAACTATGAAAAATGTACACGTACACTTGCGACTCTCAGAAGAAATCTTCGGAATTGGAAGAAATCAAACTTTCCATATCCCGGTTGGATGGGCTGGATGGATCGGGAGCTTGATAAAATAACTCTTCTCTATTTCTTTCATTCAAAGCCCGTTGGACTTCCTTGGAAAGTGGAGTCAGGTCTCGTTCCAAACGGAGCGATGCCTCTCGAATTTTCATGGGATTCCCTTCCACTTCCGCTAATCCTTGCATGGCCGTAGCACATTTTTTAGCTTCTCCCAACAGACGTTGACATTCTTGCAAGGTTACGCGAGACCGAGCACCTGCCAAAAAGCTTCGAATTCTAGAAAGGTAGGCATTGTAATGCTGTTTCAGCACCAACATTATAGGATGAGAATGAATTGAGACTCTCATTTCGCTCAAAGGAATTCAACTTACCTTTCATAATCTTCGTATGTTTCAGAAATTGTTTTATTGAGTCAAACAGGTGAAGCTATCATCTCAAGGGACGAAATAGAACAAGGTGTTGTCGTGTTGTCCCAATCAAGACAATTCACGTACCGTAGTTCCATTTGTGCTTCCCCCCAACTACCGGTACCTCTTTCATCCCCCTTTTGCTCCTCCTCATCAATTTGACATTTTTACAGGTAGCTTCCGCTCTACAATTAACTACTGCAAATGTAAAATGTGCCAACGACTGTGAATTGCGCCTTCAAACGGCCGGTACAAACCAAGCTCATCGTCCAGAAGGGGTGGAGCCCCATACGGAATTCCACAGTGCCAAAGACGGCGACGCACACCGTATCCAATGATCCCGTGAGTCCATTTTCTCCACGAAACCTTCATTCACGATGGAGTATGATATGATCTGCGATCGAGTTGATTATCGCTCCCTAATTGGGTCGACCCTCACAAGGGACGCCTCATCTGAGCTTGAGTGGGGGATCTATAAGTCAGCGGGGAGAGGAGTGGGAGGATCACAAGTCACAAGAGCACTTAATCTACATCATATCAAATGGTCATCGGATTTTACAACGATCCAACTCGATGCTGCCACCTTCATTCGCAAAACCGAAAACCTATCAAAGAATGTGATCCAAGTCGAGACAAGAATCACCCTCGACAGTGGATGAGGTGGTAGATGCGACATTCCTGGACCCTTCAAGTACACCTTGGCCGAGTGAGTTTTGTCCTTTTTGCATGTTGGCAAAACGACGGTCACGATTTGGGGGTTTTCGAATTCACCATTTCTCATCCCTCTTCTATAGCATGTGCCATCTTCTCCTCGAACACGTACCAGATACCGTTAAAAAGTAAAAGCTATCGATAAAGTCAACTACGGATAACAACCGGTTTCACATCATCAAATTAAGAATGATAAGTGTGGTATGACAAAAAAGCACCCGAAGTAACCACAAGACGATCACGACTCTTCCAAGTTTGTCTCAACATCAAGCACTTCCCCGGTCATGTCCACGCTCGTGATGGATGAAGGCATCTCTAGGTCTTCAGAGATCTCCGACATGCGTGCATTATATATTACCCGTGAAACACCCGATGATCGCTTGCATAATCTTGCGGCTGGGCCCAAAGCGCCTTCTTTGTTGTACACTTCCAGATAGTCTTGCACGAGCTGCTCCCCTTTCATCTCCCACTCCTTTCTGTTTGCCATGGCATACATCAAGAATTCGTCACTTGTCACACCGAATACACCACACGTATCCAATTTCTTTGCCAAGGGGATGACATAAAAGTCGAAAAAGCCGAGCTCCCCCTTGTACCAGTCAAGAGATGGGTCTTTCTCCAGGCGGCCTTGCTTGTAGGCATGGTACAATTCAAAGAACAAATTCATATTCCATTTTCGGTAGATATGCCAATGTTGCATGGTGTGCGAGACATCGGATGCTTGGATCAAATGTTCAATGACAATTGTGGCCTTGCGATTCCGATCTTGCACTACATTGTCGTTTTCGGAACCTCCAGAGAATGCCTTGTTCCAGCGTTCCTTGCGTAGCTTGCCAATCTCTTGATCCATAATGTCTGTGCTCATCACCATCTGTACAACAAGCTGTCGGAACCGGCCAAGCTCTTCATTTGTTGGGCATATGCAATGACGGAGAGTTTTATATTCTCGTCGCATGAACATTTCCCATGCCAAGTCAATCGAATTTTGCTCAGCAATACTAGTTTCCCGATATTTCTTGGAAAGATCAGGCTTCTCAGTTTTCAAAACGGTGTTTGGGACACCATTATGATCCAAGTCATGAATGAGAGCAGCAAAAAAGGCTGCAAATGCCGTTAGGGGGTCTGAAGTGATACCAAACGTATGATCATGGAGCTCGGATGCCAATGTCGTTGACTGCTCAGGCATGTCTTGGATATCCGTGTTGCCCATATTTCCTATAAGACCTTGCTCGCGTGGGCTAACGATCCGTGAGAGTAACTTTGAGACGGACATGGCAACATGACTTGCATGCTCAAAGTTGTGGAAAGGATTATCACGGTAGTGTTCACCGAACATAGTGACAAGGTCTGTCAGTTGATTCAGCACGGGGGTTTCTAGCTTTATTGCGTTGACAGGGATTTGTTTCTGGAAAGACCTGGCATCAAACTCTGGTAATACAACAACGTCTTGCACTTCATCAAGCGGTATGGTTCCCGGATCATTCATTTCTCCATCGGCCCCTGAAAGCGTGAGCAATATTTTCTTGTTAGCATCGGACTTTGCCAGGCGCCGGGCCACAATTTCCTTCAAAAGCTCGCGCATTCTTTCCACGTTCCACCCAACGAGTCGGTCAATCTTGGCATGATAGCGGTCGCCGACCTCGTTCTTCTTGTTCTTGAAAAGTTCAGTTGACATTTCAGCCCCACCCGAAGATGCATTTGAGACACTACGCGCACGCTCAGCTGCATCTTTGACGAGCCAATAAGTTTGCAGGTGGCCCTTTCCCTTGACAAAGACCTTTACTTCCCGAGGTTCGAGCCAACTTGTCTTCCCAGCCTTTTCAAGAAGTTCTGCTGTGTCTGGTGATACTTGGATTTTCATTGGTAATCCTGTACTTTCCATCCTACTTGCTGTGTTCATTGTGTCTCCAAAAAGTTGAAAGCGTCCTTTGTCACCTCGGAGAACCCCACTGGTAACAGCACCACTGTGCAACCCAATACGTATCATCAAATCACCAGTGTCGGGTCCTAGGGACCTCTCAAGTTGTGTTACTACCAATGGCAAGGTTCGTAGACAGTCAGCTGCATACCGTGCCATAACAACGGCATGATCGTTGCGTGGGATTGGCGCTCCACAAGATGCCACATAGCAGTCACTGAAAACAAAGCCAAATATAACGTGTGAGTATTGGAAATTGGCGTGTTGCAATGAACTTTGGACTTACCCAACGGTTTCCACCTTAAAGACACGTCGGCGCTGGGCGATTCGATCAAAGGCATCATAAAGGACTTCCAACAGTGTGAAAACTTGAGATGGTTCTCGGACGGACGACCATGCTGTAAAACCACCAAGTCAGCAAAGAACAGTGTTGCTTCCGGATGAAAATCTGCAATGGGTTTGCTTCCAAACAATCCCTCACTAGTCAATGCAGTGTAGGTTGAAGTCTCTTGCGCAAGACCAAGCTTCTTGTTCCGGGCCTTTTCTTTGATGGCGGCATTCTTGGCCTCGGCACCCTGTAGTAATCGCTTGCGAACGTTCTCCGGGAAAAGATTTTCTACAATGGCACGTTCAGCCTCGGCTTGGACCTTTTCCTTGTAAATTCCCACAATTCGTTTCATGTTTGTGTCCATCCAAAGGGCGATTCCCACGGAGATAAGGAAAATCATTACCCCACCAAAAATAGCCATACTTATGGGAGAGTAGAATGTATCATCAATAGGAACAACGCAAACTTGCCAAGTTCCACTTGCAATTGGAATAGATAATTCATGGAAGAATTTCTCATCATATTGAGACTTCAAAGCAGCATAGTCTATTTCTGGTGGGAACGATGTGCTTGTTGCATTTTCAGTGCTCACGGAGTAAATTGCTCCACCAAGGAATTGCTTCTCGTTATCTCGAACATCGTACAGGTAAACAGCCAGGTTTTCATCTTGAAGAGCGCCAACTCGCTCAAGTAATGCATGAATGTCAACAAGAAGGTTTGCTATCATGCGAGGAACTTTTCCTGGTGGATCCGTCGATAGGCGTATTCCTGGGTGATAGAGAATGACACCGTATTCATTCTCCGCCATTTCTGGGCCCGTTTGCAACCTTCCTGTAAGAATGGGTTTGAAAGTAGTGATTGCTTCTTGGATCAGGGCAGCACCTGAAACTGGGTCAGACCACAGATTCAGATCGATCGCTCCTTCATTGCCTTCAAAAGGTTCCAAAAAGTGGACGGGGAAGTAAAAAGGTGCAACGGGAGCTGGCTTGTCTACTCCTATGACCGACATTGACTCCCAATTCCAAATTAACCCTGTGATTCCCGTGTAGTTGTATCCTTCCAATTTTGCCTCCCAATATACCTTGGATTCTGCTTCATAGGCCACCCGTTCTTCATTGGTAACATTGGGTGCACATTGAATGGCTTCGAAGTCAATACCTCCAGCCACCAAGTATTCATAAAATGCACGAAACCCGCTACGGGTCGTTGCTGGCTCTCGACGACAGACTTCATTGGTTTGGGCAGCTACTCTCTCGTATTCGCTCCAAGTTGTCTGGACAACGAAAGTCAGTTTATTTGCTCTTGTCTCAAATGCTGCATGGTCACTCTCTTTGGAATCCAAGATACCAAACGTCATAAAGAGTGTACTGGCCACAATGCCGAGACACAGAACAAGAACAACTAAAATCTTTGTTCGCAAGGTCAAGGTCTCAATATCACGCAAATCCATATTTTTGTTCCCTTGATAGCTTTCAGCACCTGAACTGCTGTTCCTAGTGGTTGTAGCACTACTGGTAGATTCATCGGCGGCTTCATAAAATGTACGATTCTCGATGAGAATGAACTGATCATCCATATCATCATCATCATCGAGCTCAACAGTATCACCCTGCTTCTTGGTCAACTGAATCACTGCATCTGAAGCATATCTATGGTTTAGATAGAGGGATCGTCTATTCTCGAGATTGGAGACTTGCATGCTGGACAACGACTTTTATGGAAGGAAGAGTCTTTGTACCTGGTACAAGCAAAAGTAGAACCCAAAAAGTTTTCGGAGCTGACTGAACGATTCTTGTGTATTAGGGCTCGGCGCTTTGAAGTACAAATACCAGGTAAAAGTTGGCCATATATACTTGGGAGGTTTGGTCTGATTTTGATCACACAATTAAGCGAGCTTGGTCCAAAAGAAGGAAATGTAACTTCGCAGTTCGCAGTTGAACTACCGTATCACGTTTGGACCCGCCGGGGGGGAATAAGCCCTCGCTACTTGGTACCAACGTTAGTACTAAGCCCTCGCTACTTGGTACCAACGTTAGTACTACCTAGTCCAAAGTATAAATTCCTTCCAAGGTACTGCAACAAATAAACAACGAGGACAAAAGGCGGGTCCAAAACCTAAAAAAATACGAACTCGTACCAATGTCTCCTTTGGAAGAACAAGTATACCGGTAGGTAGCGAAGCCATTATAAGCGGGAATGTATTATCGTTCCATGCACTACTGTTTCTCGCGATTTCTCGCTGCTGACTGTGGGATAAGAGAAACTCCGTTTACTGTAGATAGTATAAAATGACCCCTGAAGACTAAAGAACGTTGCCCAATCTACAATTTCGACTATTCTTTTCAGTGACAGAAGTTGTGTTCGTCGACGAGGACAATCTGCACTTCCAATTAGCGCAGCGATGAGACGACATTTAATTAATATACGCGCACCCTGGAGAACACATTTCATGGTGGTACTGGTATGCAAGGACTTTCGAAGTCTAATAATAACACATCGTGGTTGACAGGTGGTTTCGGATCCAAATAACGTGCCACTATAACTCTACCTGGTAATCAATGCCTTTTTCAAGGCCTGGTAACAATTCATCAATCGCTTTTGGTACGGCGTTGACAAGTGAGAGAGAAATCTCGATAGTCGACGCTCGACCGACCCCACCACTGCTGTTCCTAATAATTATGGCAATGCGAGACCATACCATGACAAGACACCTTGTTCGTTTAAAAAGTGAGCAGTCATCCAATCAAATATGTGAATACCCCAAGGATCGGTACCGATGCTCCGTACAGGTATGGTTGCCAGTGGACATATGGCATACCGGTGCTGGACCTTCGGCGACGGAACGCCCTGAAGTTGTACCGGTATCGGACCAAGACAAACACCGGTATTCTACCCAGCTAACCTTGCCAACTCTGACCATTGAGAATTTTGAATCGACTGCCAAAACATTGGTTCTCAAGGCGGCGCAGAGTCTTGCGGCCCAAGAGGCCCTATTGACCAAATATGATACCATTGTGGGAGACGGTGATTGTGGAATTTCCATGAAACGAGATGCCATGGAGGTAGTGAAACGATTGCACAACGGATCGTTGTTAACAACACACCCAGTGCAACTCTATGCTGGATTAGCCGATGCTGTTTCGGCGTCCATGGGCGGCACATCGGGCGTATTGCTCGAACTCATGTTTCGAAAAATGAGGTCCACCTTTGTCCAGCTTTTGTAGTACATCGATTGACATTGCCGACCTTGGCCAAGCTTTTCAACAAGGTGTGAATGCAATCAAGCTATATGGTGGAGCGACCATTGGGTCTCGAACTATGTTGGATGCCATGATACCCGCGGCCGCAGCATTGGTCGCGACCAAGGATATCCAAGAAGCAGCACAGGCTGCCAAGATTGGTGCGGATGGGACTGGTGAGATGAAAACGGCGAGACCTGGTCGTTGCAATTATCTATCAGAGGACCAGTTGCATGGAACTCTAGATCCCGGTGCTGTCGCCGTTTCTATTGTTTAAGGAGCTCTACTATAAATTAGTCGTTGAGTGTGACTTTGTTCCATCTTTCACCAAAGTCGGTCTGATGGCCTTTTCTTGTTGTTGTGGTTGCTCTTGTTGACGACGAGCATGATCTCGTTCATCAATGAAACTTAGTTCCCAAAAGTCTGGTGGTGTATCGGGAGGCGTGAATCGATGCCGATGTCTTGAGGCACACAATAATTCGTGGCGATTGTAAACTCCGTCCTTGTCCTCGTGCATGATGGCATCGATGAACTTGCCACACTCGGTACATGAATAAGGTTTCAATGCCTGTCGCTCCGCCTTTTTTCGCACGACCTCGCAGTACGGTCCTGTTGAAGGGGGTGGGGGGTTTGTAGTTCTGGTGGATGATTGGATGCTGAGCTTGCCTTCTCGAGTGATAGGGCCCTTCATTGGATGTGGCGCTGACTTTATGGGTCGTTGGTTGGTTGAACTACCTGCAGTACTTGATCACTGTTATTCGCTACGAACTCTTTGGCAAAACGCTAGAGATCCATCCCCTTTTCAGTCGTGTGCGACGTGACACGAGTGGATTCCTTGTGGTCGTGTTGTTGTCTGATAGTTGTTGCACTAGAAGTTGTTTGGTATCCCGATCCCTGAGGTGCC
>SWEM01000620.1:0-17425 GCA_019593585.1 Nitzschia palea | reverse complement strand
AGAAAAAGAACATCTTGATGAAGTCCGATTGCCCGGTGAACACAAGTCAAAATATTGACCCATCCAAACCAACGGACTGTTCAGTAGATACCACTGCAACAACCAATGTACTTTGCTCTGCATTTGAGGCGCTCAATTTTGAGCCCATTGTCACCGAGACTCGACGAATTTTTGCCGATGCCAAGACCAAGGGGGGGACAGGCATTTCAAATGATATTTGGTGAGACACCAGAGGAAAACGGAAGAGAGAGTTGAAGACTGTCTACTTCAGACAAATGACCCGACTGTGTATCAACTTGATCAATTCTAACTGTAAAATTGTAACATATAGGGCATGCGTATTCTTTTGCGGTTGGAATAGTTATATTAATGTCGATTATAGTACATTCTTCCGTTCACACCTGCACTGGCCGTTGGAAGGGTACAGTTCATTGGTTTTGCCGAATTTTCCAGCTTTTTTGCATATGCCCCATGCCCTAGGTGCACAAGCACTATCAGTCCCAGTTCCAATCCATTTGCAATTCGACTGATCAGAACGAAGTTTCCTACTTCTTGTAATGGTACGAATTTCAAATCGCAAATCTTCCAATTTTTGCGCCTTCACTAGACGTGCCGGCGTTTATCGAGGGCGCGTGTTATCTGTTGAATAGATAGGCCCCTCTAAATATGACAATCTACCTACACCAAAAATAGCAAGCTCCATCGTCGTTCAAAAGGTGGACTGGACTGTCACAACTCTTACATTCTTTCTACCTTGCATCCCCCCTGTACCCGTTGCATTCTACTTCGGAGGTGTGACAGTTTGTCCAAGAACCTTTTTCCTTTAATCTCCCTATCCGTACCGTTGCGTCATTGCTAGAACGTTTCAATCTTGCTGTTGTTGGAAAACACACAACCGAGACAATGCCTGACAAGCTTGCAGTAAAAAAAGTGACCAAAGGAGACGAGAAAAAGAAATCCGCTGGGAGATGCGATTGTATCGAACTTTCGGTTTTCAGTTTGAACCCATGTCCCGGTGAAATGGATGCAAACTTGGTACGTTTTTATTGCTGTTGTTCGATATAATTTCCCTGTTTCAACAGCCGCCGGAAACTAAGCACATCGCGTCTTGATCGATTGTGATTTCATTGGACAGCTTGACGAAGCTTGCAACAACTTGAATTTTGGCATTCACGATGACATCCACGATCGTCCACAAGTTTTAGAAGTCCAAGCCTGCGATCCCCTTTTGGAACTTTCAAATCTCACTGATGACAGCAAACTTGCTGGCGCAAAGAATAATCAGCATTCAAATCCAATTCCCGCAAAAAAGACACGCTCAGGACGCTTGCTCTCAATCTTTGACCCACAAAAGAGCAGTCGCGATGTCCCCAAATCTCCACCTCCCACACCAAAACCGTTGCCGCGTTCCAAGGACAAGGATAGTCCTCGACTCGAAGACTTTGCCAATGACAACAAGTTCCTGCGAAGGTCTCCGTCAGAACTATCCATCCGTATTGACGACTTCAGTCCTGCGGAATTCGACAAGCTTGTCTCGTGTTTGTACGGGAATAAAGACTTGACCTCAGTCGAGGTAACCCGCCAGCGCCACATCTCCAATGAAAGGTGCAGAACGCTAGCAGAGGTCGCCCTCCTTGTGACTTCTTTACGAAGTATGCCGAATCTCACAAAGGTGATTCTAAACAGTTTCAATACCTCGGACCTTGGAATGGTGTGCTCTCTCGTGAAAGGTCTCAGGAGCTTAGAAAAGTTGCACCTTCATTTGATTAGTGGAACAGTCGATACAGTGTTGCTTGATATCCTTGCCGACCTTCAATTACTGAAAGAGATTTCGCTGGATGTGCAGGCCAGCTTTCCGCTCTACTTGCTTCTTTCTTCAGACTCTATTGTTCGGATCGCAGTGCCTTCTGAGACCTTTTCTTTTAAGGAACGTCACTTGGTTCTTACCATGCAAGCTTTGATCAAAAACCAAAATCTCCGAATACTGGATATGAAACCCAAAATGTCGCCATCCGATGTTCGCTTGCTCTCTTATGCCATTCGGCGCAATTCGAATCTAAAGGTGCTACGATTTTCCTTTCTAGCCGAAGAGACGGATGCAAGTTCAGCACTTCATCATCTCTGTGAATCCATGGCGGCCAATACGTCACTTCGAACGGTCGTGAATCACTATGCCAAACTGCTTCATGTGCCAGCACTCGACGCCTATCGCATGATCAAGATTTTGAAATCCAATGACTCGTTGAAAACGTTTGACTTGTTTGATGACGAAGCAGCCGAGGCAGAGATGAACGATGATATTCCTAGCACCTGGGAGAACAATATTTTCTCTACCTTGTTGTGCAACTATGATCTTGCGACCATCTCCACCCAGGAACCATGTCAAAAGATGCAACATTGGAACGATGGTCGATGCGCCGACCCGATTGGCACCAATAGCAACAAGACCAACTGGTGGACCATTTACTAAGTTGTTTTCACACGAGAAGGGCTGATCGAGTGGATAGATGTGGCTTACAATTCTATATGGGACAAGCCCATGTCCGCTTGACTCCTACACTGCCTCACGAAATGATTTGCTGAACTTTTAGTTGACTATTTTGAGTTACTGGCTACAGTAGTACCGGTAGTTTAGCTGTACTGTCACGGTTCTATGCTCTCCAATTTACCATCATCTGAAAGGTTGCAGCAACCGGTACCTGGTATTCATCGCAGCATAGCTTTACAGGCGCGACTAAGAATGAGAAGTGGCATTTCAAATGTCGCATGCGACATTCGAATGGCCTGAGACCACCGTTTTCAAACTGGCAACTTTCCGCCACTTTTTGAGTTCAAAGGTCCCAGTCTTGCGACCAAGCGATTTGTCGACTCCTGTGAAATCTGAAACATCCAATGGCTTGGTTCACCCGATGCATTGGTCCGGTTCAAATCGTAACTAGGTGCCAGTAGGTCGGATCGGACAAGAACCGTCATTTGTGTGAGTTGACCCTGTCATTCATGGAACAAGCCACGGCGTCACGGCTAGATTTTTTTGGGGAGATAGGAGACAGGGTGACAATTGCCAGTGATCATCCAGAGGGAAACGTGATCACCTCTACTACAAGTTGCGAGACTACCTGGTACAGCCGGAGCTGGTACGATTGCTACCACTGGACAATTGAAAGATTCAGTCTTCTCCCAAGTGTGCAAAGAACAGTCCTATAGAATGGATTCGCACAATCAGTGGCAAAGGTTTGACCCTTCGCTCGAACTGGTTTGGTTGGGACACAACGATCAGTCATTTTCCATCACCGCCCCCGTTGATGAAGAAAAGGAAATGGATCAAGACATTTTGAGTTTGCTTAGTTCCGACGAGTCGTCGACTGATGACAATGATAGTCCGGGAGGGTTGACTTCCTATGTATGTTTTACGACTCCCTACCAATCCTCCCGATCTCCTATTCGTCCCATGACATCGCCGTCAACGAAAGAAAATAAATGCCCCAACGTCAAGAGTCCAAGCAAGACTCCAACGGCACGAAGGAATGGACTCAAGACGACCAAGTTGTTTGCCTGTGGAGTCAATGCCCAGTACCACGAGGACTCGTCGTCGGAGTTACAGTTAGTATCTACCAATGATTCAACGGAATCTCCGACCAGTGCCCTGTCTCGATCATTTGAAAAAACTGCAGATGATTTGTCGGGCATCTTCCTATGCAACTCGTTGCGCAAGCAATCCCAAAAGGGGTCCTTGCTCGAAACCGCACGGGGTCAACGACAATCGATATTTTCAAGAAAATCTTGTGACCCCACCATTGAAAGTCAGGTAGCAGATTATTTCCTTGTGAAACAATCATCCCTTCCTGAAAGACATGGTCCGATTCGACGAGAACTACCTCTTGATGACACAATTTCTTCTTCCAATAGTAGCGAGGCTACAACCGACCAGGCTACCAATGTTTCTTTTGCCAAGTTGGCTGCCATGATTATAACGTCGCAGGCAGCCAAGAAAGCAGTGGAACCAATCGATAGAATTGCTACAGTATTGGAATTGAAAGGGGTAGGACGAGGTATATTATCCTTGCGTGAGTATCGTCAAGCTACAAGCCTTCGATTATTGATCGATGACTATTCCGAAGCCAATTTTTGGCCCTTGTTGGATAGTCTCTACACCAACAAGTCACTAGAAAAACTGGAATTGGTTCGTAACAGTCACAATGGGACAACTCGGGCTCGTACCAACCAAGAAATGGACTGTTTGTTCCGGGTGATTCATCGATCAACGTCCACATTGACAGAGTTACATTTATCCAACTTTGTACCCGATGACCTGTGTTGTCTGTCCAAAGGACTGGCTCATCATGCATCTCTGCAGCATCTTCAGATTCACTTGGAAACTGGTACGCTATCTCATTCCTTTTGCAGAATCCTGGCCAATTTACCAAATTTGGTATCAATCGAAGCACAAGTTTGTCATGCCTTTCCCATTTCCGAATTGTTATACTCGACGAGTTTATCGGTGGTTTCCATCCTTTGCTCATCAACGGCCTTTGCCTTTGAGGGGGACGAAATTATACGATTGGCCCAACAACTCCAATACAACACGACCTTGTCTGTGTTGAGTCTGGAACCATTTATTTGCTCGAATGTGGGCTTGCCAGCCATCTTGCAAGTGTTGAAAACCAGCAATCGATGTCTGGATACCTTTCAATTCTCTTGTGGAATATCCACCTTTGAAGAAGGAGATTGGGCCCTTCAGCAAATGCTGGATACCTTGCAAGCCAATTCCAAGTTGCGTGTCTTGTGGAACAATTGTTATGAGTCCTGGTCGGTCACGGCCCACATGAGACAACGGACCCTCCAAGTATTAAAACAACATGAATCCATTCAACAATTTCACATTTTCCCAGAAGCAGCCGATTATTGGTACCACAAGAATAACATTCTGTATGGATAAAAAATCGTTGTTCTTGTATACCCTGTCAGTTCCTTGGCCTAGTAAACAAGGTTGAATGGTTCTAACTTTAAATATGTTTCTATCTTTATTCTTTTTACCTATAACCTCCATGCTACCGTACTTCTGCCAATAGCGTAAATCCCTTTTGCGCCATGACAATTTTTCACATTTCCATAGGTACACAAACGCACGGTTTTCTATGAGAACGACTCCTTTGATCCATGGTCACTCGTGCCAAGGAATCAAAAGTTCCTAAGTTCACTTGTCAACGGTTGACTGCTGCGGACTGTACCAGTGCTCGCTTCATACTCATTATCACTTTCATCATCGTCATTCCCTTTGTCAACACTTGCAGCTGCTGACAAAGGTAGTCACCAAGATAAGATAGTTACTCACTTTGGCGTCCCAAAGCCTACCAACCGCTACCGGTAGTGGTGGTGCTCTTAGGCAACCTTGCAGCTATATCGTATCGGCCCACGAGGGAAGGAAATATGGAAGACGCATCGGCCCGAGAAGTGACAGGATCCGAGTCCAACGAGACATCTACAAACGGGATTGTGGAACTTCTTCCTTCCACCACAACACAACAGGAAATTGTCATTGTGGAAGAGGAGGAGGAAGACCATGATGCTATGGAGACCATGAACAACGTCACAACATTATCGTCGTCCGCCCCATTGTTTCGATGGTCACCTACGGCACTAGCCTTTTCCAACACGACTCCCTGGTTAGCACGAGTATTATTCCCCACCCTTTGTATCATGACACATATTCTGTTTTATTATGGACAAACAGCACCGATGTGGAAGTTACGAATGATGGCAGATATCAATGTTTGGGCGAATGCCACGGATTTCACTACCAAGCAAACCTTTAATTTGCTGGGTCTCCCCTACGATAACCATCTATCGTACCAAGAAGATAAAGATGTACAGACCTTTACCTATTATTATGCCATTCAACACTTGTGGATTGCCAAAGGACTGGCAGGCAAGGCCCTTCCTCGTGTGGCGGCCATCTTGCTCATTGTATTTTCGGGGTTTTGGCCGCACTGCAAATTGGCAATGTTACAACTGACATGGTTCTTTCGGAAACAAGCCACTGGACGAACCGTCACTCTTCAATGGCTTAGTACACTGGGGAAGTGGTCCTTGGCCGATGTATTAGTAGTATGTGTCATGGTGGGTGTCTTGAATTTGGATTGGATAGTAGATCCTTCCGCCATTAAAGAGGGAATCATTGCCGATTTGCCACAACTCTTGCAAATTGTCGAGTCACAATACGACGAAACGGGACTGTGCAACAAGCTATTAAAGGTACAATGCGAAAGTGCCAAAAAGGCAGCCACGCGAGCCAAGTGCAAGGCCTGCACCACTGTCGTCACGGAAGCCTATACTCGACCCGATTGGGCTCAATCGACGGGGAAGAGTTTATTGAATGGTGTCGATACCAGTGGAGGAGGCATGGCAACCTTGCGAGTGATTGGTATGAGTGGGATTTATGTCTTTTGTGCTGCCGTCATTGTCTCTATTTTGCTGAGCTTGATGGTAGACATTTTTGATCACCGTGCCAAACAAGAATTGCAAAGAAGCAGGCGAAGACGTGGACTCGATGTGGATTCACACAGCGCCATGAATCAACAACGGCGACAACGACCTGTGGAAGGACCCTTTTCCATGAACGAACAAGATATGGAAGAACCTTTGTTGAATCGTCCTTTGCGACAAACAACGCCGTTGGAATTGGACTTTGGTCAAGAGGATCTGTCGTCGAGTCGTCGGGGACAATCCAGGGTATTGTTCTCTTGTCGATTCTTTGCGATTGTCCTTGGAACGTTGGCCCTAGTCATGATGGCAGTCGACTCGGACACTATGGAAAGAAGGGTCTTTGGCGCTGGCCCACAATTGCTTCAAGATATTCTTGGTGTCGATTGGCAACGCAATTATTCTCTTCGAACTCTCATGTACACTACAGGGGCTCATGGAGGCTGGGATTACATGTTGATGGGTACATTTGGACTCTTTTGTGTTTTAGGGCCTGTCATTCGTGCTGTGCTCCTGGTGTTGGTGGCCTTGCTCGATCGTTGTTGCCTTCCTGTCGAAGCAGTGGCGAATTTGGTCAACTTTATTGGTGCCTTTTGTTCCTGGGAGGTCTTTTCGATTGCCATTGTCATGGTACAAATGCTCATGCCGTCGATTACAAATACCATCATTCAAAACAAGGTTTGCGCCAACTTGTCAGACGACGGTTCATGCCTGCAAGTGGAATTCAATATTATGCCCATGACATTCTGGACCATTCTTGTGGGTGGGTTTCTACTCGTTGCTACATCCTGTGTGGCTGTAGGTCGTGGTACCGATCGTTCCGTCACTCACCGACGTTCTTCAGTTTCGACTCCTCGGGCACCCATGCTCGCCAACGTCATGACACCGAATCACAACTATGAACGTCTGCATGGAGTAGAGACACCAACAAATGATGCCATGCAGGAAGGGGTTCATGAACTTGTCTTTGAAACAAATCAAGTGTGATAGTGAGACCTACACCGACAAACACTTGCTTTGTCATTGATAGCTAAACACTTAAGTTGAAGATAAGGTCCCAGTATGTTTACATCAAAGATATCTATAGAAACCATACCGGTGGTTGGTTTCATTTTTATACTATATTGGAATTGAACCTAGCAATACGCACACATTCTTTGTTTGAATCCTGGTAACAGTGCTGCAAAGCTGACATATTGATCGAAAAAGGCATGGCCATAGTCACCTTCGTCATGTTCGTTGACACACTCCTTGTTTCTCTTTAGAATGGCATCTTTCGCCATCCAAAACAATGGGTCTTCATCAAAGAAGCGGAGTTTTTTGAGACTCTTATTGGCAAGGAGTGCATCTAGAACCGGTCCATTGACCGTGTCTTCCGCCACAATCAACGACTCGTGTGTTTTGTTGACTATATGGGTCAAGGTAGTATTGGCTTGCAACAATTCGGCCAGCACCATGGCTGCCGCATCTGATTCATCACAGCTATCAGCCACGACGCTGACTTCGATCGATTCCACACTAGTATGGAATCGTAGGGCTTCGACCAAGTGCTTCCACGACGAAAAATCCATCCAAGGTTCGATATCCAAAGACTTGAGAGAACTGCTTGGATTACACGAAAGGGCATCGGCCAAGCCTTGCAAATGAGTTGGGTCCACAGTACTGTTGTTTCCACGAATTCTGATGGATTGAATACTGCGACTATTGACCAAACGTCCAATATCAATACTCTCCTCGGCTTCCAAGTCGATCTTTTTGAGCTGAGTTTGAGTAGCCAATACATCCAAATACATGCTCGGGATGTCATTTTCGAGCACATGGAGTTTCAACGCCCGCAAGCTTCTTGGTAAGTTCTCAACTACTGCCGGCAATATATCTTCGTGGGCATTCATCACAATCAATGACTTTAAATGGGGCATACAACGAATCGCTTCAAAGAAACATGTCATTTCTCGTTTGGTACGATAGGTACCCTGGGGGTAGGCTTCTGCATTTCGTTGAATCATCAATGTCTTGAGATGGGTATTACCATAGAAGCTTTCGACGATTCTATCAAAGGTTGATTCTTGATAGTCATCAATATAAAGTTTGAGTTGATTCTCGGTTTGAGTATGCAGGAATTTGTGTAATTTGCGCAAGGATTCATTTTGCTTTTGAACGTCGGGAATCTCCCAAGATGGCTTGCCATTCTGCTTGGACGTGACACAGTGCCAACCCGACCGAAGTATATCTGCCGACTCTTGGACCACGGGACGAATCCGATCCAGAGTTTTCTTAATGGGGGCCGAAGGTATGGTAATACAACCACCGTCGAGCGACATGCCGCTGGAACAGGCTGTAGTGGCAGTTGGCGTGTAAACGGGAGACATGTCAATGTCATTATTGATGTTGTTGTTGCTGCTCTTGTTATTAATAGTCGACAGGCATGATTTGGATGTTTGTCGCTTGGGAGTTGCCATCATCGAATCGATAGCTGTTGTTCCCACCATCATGATGGAAATATCGGGATCGAGCTCGGTGCTAAAGTCAATGGTACTTGAACCGTCAGTGGATGGACGCGACAAACAATGGGCACGCTTGACAAGGTGACTCCCAAATGTTCCAATACTCTGACAAGTCGCTCTCCTCCAAAGCTCCCGAGGAGTGATCCCATCTATGGACTCATCGTCCGGTGCATCATCGTAAAGACGAAAATCTCTGGCATTCGATGACTTGGGTGAAGGACTGACTTGGGCGACTCGTTCAGTCGGAGAAGAGACATCCTCTGCGGTCCACAAGTGCATCTTCTTCCGTGCTGGGTAGGGTCGATTGTACTCATTTTCATAAATCCGTCTCCTTCGAGCCTTACTTCGTTCATAGGGATCCGCACTGCTGGCACGTCTAGGGGAAGAGTTGTAATTCTCTACATCCAATCTGCCCAAAATGGAAGCCTCTTTGCGGCTTTTGTAAGGCTTCGGATCAAACATCTCGTCTTGAAGACGATAACGAAGGTTAGTTGCCATTGTCAAGCATTCCTCTATCAATGAGAGTGATACTATAGCAAATTGATTAAAAGTTTCGAATTTCTCTGGATCCTGTGAAGTCTCCAACTATCATGCCAATACGACACCCATGCTGAACCCCGAAATATGCCCTTTGCTTTAAATGGTCCTCCTTGATGGGTGCGCCATAATTGGGATTATGATTGAAATGAAATTGGCGCCAAGAGCCCTGGCGATTGGCGGGATTTATGAATCCTGACAGTGAAGTCCGACCAATACAATTTTATATACGAAGCAGTTTAAAAGTTCGAATGTATGTGAAGGCTCAATGGAACACAAACTAATCGGTAGTATGGTTATAATTGTCGCCTGCAAATGATTACTGGTGATAGTTAACTGTAAATACAACCGTTACCTTACGTGCAAGAGCATGGAACTCGACTCATCTCATCCATCAGAATGCAGGAAGCGACATCTCAAATGTTTCAGGATTCCGGGATCGTAGTTCATAGGAATAATGATCACCGTTCAAGATAGCATCCACGGCCTCAGCAGGTTCGGATATCACTTTCAATTCATGTTTGTTGTTTCTATCAAGTTCGATAATGACGTCAAAGATAGGCATACCCAGCCTCTGAGGGACCTTTTCAACCGTGGAAGAATGTACGATGCGTCGTTGTATCGCTAATCCGTCTCTGGGTGTGACAGCTTGGACAACACCGATGAGCCCATTGAGGTCGGCATTTGCCGCGCAAATCTCCGTTCACCGAGGCCACTAATTGAACTTGATAATTCTAGCAACTTCAACCTCGTTGGCTCTCCCAATCTAACAATGATCATGACACGAGGTTTGTGATTCTGGAGACATTCTACCACGACCGAGGCTTGCTGTTTCAAGGATCGAACCGTCATAGGGCGTACATGTCCAATGCATGGATGAGGTTTCTCACTATCGCCGCCAATCTCATTGGAAGGATCCATAATCATAGATGTGGTCAGTTTTTCAGAAAGCACTCTAACGATCTTGCGAACTAGAGTTGTTTTACCAGATCCTGTAGGACCTAGGATCAAAATGGAGTTTGAACCTTGGAGGAGGATTTCGAGAATGAGACCTGCATTACCTTTGACTTGTCTACCAAATTGTAGTGTCAAACAGTAAATCTTGCCAAACCGATCTCTCATGGCTGCAATGCGATGTAACTGGCCGGGAATTGTGGGCCAATCGTCTGGTCCAAAACAAAACTGACCCTTTTCGAGAATATGGTCAATATCTTCTTGCTCTACCATCACTGGTGGAGCATCAGGCGTGTTGCAGAAGAAAATTTTTCTGTCACCAACACGGAGATAGGGTCGTCGACCAAGATCCAAAACGATTTCGGTAATGTTTTCCTTTAAATGTTCGACACCGGGGCTCCAATCATTGAGATATGCTGACAGTCGAGATGGCAAACATTCAAATAGAGTATCAAAGTGCTTCTCTTCTTCAAGAGGTGGTCTGTCCAGAAAATCCATTGGATACGCAAGGTCAGATGGATACTTTTTCTCCATGCTTGCCAGGGTGCTACTATCTATCGCGTAGCAATCAGTTGCATCGAAGCCAAATGATATCTTGCTTGTGGGAGATTTAGCATTCGATTTCTAGTGGCAGTTTGCAATAACAGAATATACTGCTCACTAAGTCTGCGGAGGATTTCTTCCCAAAGTAGATGGAAGAATAAATGCTTTCGACAATGTTCGTAATTTCCATCTAACAACTCTTTTTTGAAGCGTTTCAAAATGAAGTCAAGAAAGTTTTCCCACTCAAGGTATGGTTCTGAGAACAAGTCCTCGGCGACCAGATGACAGTCCAGAAATTTGAGGTTTGGATGGGGATGTTTTGCACATCCCAGGAGGGGTTCTTCCCAGAGTTGCTGGGGGTTTCCAATGGTAAAAATCATTGGTTGTTGACAGTGAGAAAGCAATGCTCCGAGTCCGTCTTGACCATGCGCTGCCTGTTGATATTCAAAGGTGAACTTCGAGTTTCCAATGAAAAAGTCCATGGCGGTACTAGGCGGGACCCGACCGCCAACAGCAGACTCAAAAATTGGCTTATCAGAGTCGTTTGGTTAGATGGATATGGCCTCGATCATTACTCTGAGGCCAGAAAGATCATTGGCTGCGAGTTCATGGTTTTTAAATGAACCAATGATCTCGTTGAGAGTGAGACGCTCACTTTTCATTCTTTTGGTCGCCTGTTTCATCTCTTCCACTTCATGGTTTCTCTTCACTACTGGAAGGACTCCAGCCGGTTCTGGAGCAACTGTTTTTGTCTCATGCTTGACAAGTTCCACATGGTACTCCAGGTTGGATCGCTTAACAATAAAGTCAACGGGACAGGCCTGGATAACCTTCAAGAGTTTTCTGCTTTTCGGTTTCTGAACTACCTGACCGATTCTTGACAAACTGCTGCTTCCACCACATTGTTCCAAGAACGATTTTATTTGTTCAATCGTATGTTCTACCGGCGGTACAACACCTTGGCCAGAGTGACCTGACAGTGTTCTACTCATGGTAGATTGCTTGATTTTGTGCAGTTCCTGGAGTTGTTATGACAGTTGATTTTGGGTGGTGCTGGCATGTCCTTATCTTCATAACGTGGAGGTGCTTCTTATTCGAGACATCGTTTTCAGTTAGTTTATTATTAGAGTTTATTCTAATTCTGGTAAAATGTTTAACTTTAAACGTTAGAAATGCGTTGGAAATCTTGCTCGATTGCCGCATCGTCGTTTGCAAAGTATATCTATTTCACACCCGTCATCAACGACAACCACAGGTTTTCCTGCACTTGTACCTGCATCGAAGCATGGAAGGGGATATCAACATGCAGTATCCCGCGGAAACTGTACCAACAAAGGCGTTGTAGAATTGCAGGATTGTAAAAGAGTGAGCTATTTTAGAGAGTAGATTTCTTATGAAGATAAAACGTGTTAGTTAGAGTACTCGTTTCTTCTGATATCGTTGGACGATTGGTTTTCGTTGCGTGATATAAAACGTGACGAAATAGGAGTTTTGATATAGAATAGTTTCCACGATAGAATAGTAGTTTCCACGTTGCGGGAAGTTTCGTTCTTGCCCAGAGACGACACGATCGATTCGTTGGAGGATACTGCATTCTGCCTCTCCTCCGTACGTCAAGTCAGGGAGGTCGACGGTACGGAAGCGATTTTATCCCTCAGAATGGCGGACCATGGACAATTCAAATGTTTCAGGATTCCGGGATAGTAGTTCATAGGAATAGTGACCGCTGTTCAAGATATCATCCACTGCCTCACGAGGTTCTATTATTACTTTCCATGCGTGTTTGTTGTTCCTATCGAGTTCGATAATGACGTCAAAGATCGGCGTACCCACCCTTTGCGTGACGACCTTTTCAACCTTGGATGCCGTTCCCTCATGCTTGACAAGTTCCACATGGTACTCCAGGTTGGATCGCTTAACATAAAGTCACCGGGACAGGCCTGGATAACCTTCAAGAGTTTTCTGCGTTTCGGTTTCTGAACTACCTGACCGATTCTTGACAAACTGTTGCTTCCACCACATTGTTTCAAGAACGATTTTATTTGCTCAATCGTATGTTCTACCGGCGGTACAACACCTTGGCCAGAGTGACCTGACAGTGTTCTACTCATGGTAGATTGCTTGATTTTGTGGAGTTCCTGGAGTTGTTATGACAGTTGATTTTGGGTGGTGCTGGCATGTCCTTATCTTCATAACGTGCAGTTGCTTCTTATGCGAGACATCGTTTTCAGTTAGTTTATTATTAGAGTTTATTCTTATCTGGTAAAATGTTTACCAGTAAACGTGAGAAATGCGTTGGAAATCTCAGGTTTTCCTGCACTTGTACCAGTATCGAAGCATGGAATTTCAGAGGGGGAAATGGGTACGTGAGAAAGCAATTTCATCCATCAGAATGTCGGACCATGGACATTTCAAATGTTTCAGGATTCCGGGATCGTTGTTCATAGGAATAGTGACCGCTGTTCAAGATAGCATCCACTGCCTCACGAGGTTCAGTTATTACTTTCCATGAGTGTTTGTTGTTCCTATCCAGTTCAATAATGACGTCAAAAATCGGCGTACCCACCCTTTGCGTGACGACCTTTTCAACCTTGCATGCCGTTGCTGACGCTCGTTGTATGGCAAATCCGTCTCCGATTGTGACAGCTTGGACCCCACCCATGAGTCTATTGAGGTCGGCATTTGCCACCAATCCACGCAAATCTCCGTGTGCCGAGGCAACTAATCGAACTAGCACACGATTCTTGATTGTTCCAGAAGCTGCAACCTCATTGGCTCTCCCAATCTCATCAATGATCATGACATGGGGAGTGTGATTCTGGACACATTCCACCATGACCGAGGCTTGCTGTTTCAAGGATGGCACCATCATGCGTCGTGCCAGGCCAACGCATGGATGAGGTTTTTCACCTTCACCGCCAATCTCGTTGGAGGTATCTACGATCACAGTATTTGCGGCCTCTTCCGAAAGAACTCTGGCAATATCTCGAACAAGAGTCGTTTTCCCAGATCCTGGTGGACCTAGGATCAAAATGGATTTTGTGGTTCCCTTTAGTATATCAAGAATGAGACCCGCATTTCCTTTGACATGTCTGCCAAATCGCAGTGTCAAACCATAAATCTTGCCATTCCGATCTCTCATGGCGGCAATGCGATGCAACTGACCTACTATTGCGGCCCGATTGTCGGGTCCGAAACGAAACTGACCCCGGCGAAGAACATGGTCAATGTCCTCTTGCTCTACAATCAGAGAATCCTGTCTGTTGCAAAAGAAAACTCTCTTTCCATCTACCCACAAATAGGGTGGTTGACCAAGATCCAAGATAATTTCGGTGATAGTTTGCTCGAAATTCTCGATATTTGGGTACCAGGGGTTGAGGTATGTCAATAGCCGCGGTGGCAAGCATTCAAAGAGGCTATTGAAGTCATGACTGTCTTCCAGAGGTATTTTGTCCAGAAAGGGTTGTGGACGCAAGGGGTGAGTTGGATATGCTCTCGCCATGTTTGCCAGGGTGCAACCATATTTCATGTAGCCATTCCCTGAATCAAAGCCAAACTGATATCTGGCATCGATATTGGCCATGCGACTGTTGGTAGCAGACTGCAACAACAAAATATCCTGTTCTTGCAGTTTGTGTTGCATTTCTTCCCACAGTAGATGAAAGAAGAGATGCTTATGATGCTGCTTGGAATTTCCAGGCAATAGTTCAGTTCCAAAGCGCAGTTTCACAAGTTTGTCCAGAATGGATTCCCATTCAAGATAGATCTCGTGAAACAAGTACTCGGCGACAAGCTGAGCGTCCAAAGTATTCAGTTCGGCAAGGGGAGTAGTAGCATCCAAAGCCATGGATGGTTGTTCCCAGAGATGCAGAGGATTTCCAATCATGGGACAAAGCCGTTGATGTGACAGCAAAGCTTGGAGCCAATGGGGGCCATGTACTGTTGAAAACGTCTGGCAATCGAAAGTAAACGTGGACTTGCCAATAATGATATCGACCAAGGTACTTGGGGGCACGCCCCGACCACTCAAGTTACGGCGAAAGTCGATTCCAACAAAAACACTAGACCTATCATCGCCGTTGTTTGAGAAGTTGGATATGGTTCCTATGATGAGGGGTAGTTCATTGGGGTCATCCATTTCATGTACTTCCAATGACTGTATAATATCCTTGAGAGATAAGCATTTTAATCTCTTGGATGGTCGTTCCATAGATTCGTCCATTTCTTCTTCCTCGGACTCACTATCTCTCACTGTGGAGGGCGCTGAAAGGGTCTGGTAGTTGGAGGGTATCTTACCAATAGGACTGTTAACGAGCACGACATGGAACTCAGCGTCCGAGGAACCTTTCTCAACACGAAAGTACTTGGGATATTTCCTTAGGATTTGCATCAATTTTGCCTTTCTTGGTTTCACTTTCCCAACGGCGGTACCAATGCGCGACGGCGTGCTTCTCCCACCACATGCGATCAAGAAGGATTGGACATGTTCAACGATTGTGCTTTTGCTGAATTGTAGTGAACGCTTGGGACTCATGGCGGCGCGGTATCTTACTGTTAGTTGTTACAATTTTTGAAAGTGTCGGTACATGGTAGTGTGGGAGTTGTCGCAGCAGAACTCTGTAAACGCGCAAACTTGGTGGGACTGAATTTTGAAATTTGGAAAATGGAGTGACGCCATTAGATCGGCATGCTCTTTCACGCAGAAAAGATACTGATGGTGCGTGGTCCCAGGTACCGGTACAAGTGTACTTGCAGCATATGCATCGCCGTCCTTTATTTCATTACAGGTGTTACTGACAGTGACATGATAACCGGTCACAGTCAATGATTAAGAATGCTGCGTCGTTACAAATAGAGGCAATCTTGAAAGCTGTGTCGTGGAGACGTCACACCAGGATAAGCTCATGGGTGCAACCCTCTTGGATTGGCTCTTGTCCGAATCACCACGGTATTCGAAACGACCTTGCCCACTGTGAGACAGGTCGATCCCAATGTAGAGGTGGCAATATCATCGATACCCGAAAATCATATGGGCCACAATTCCATGTAATAATAATAATAATAATAATCAGTGATTAGTAGTCGTTAGTGTAAGTCCACGAGACTACTGCCTATATAGGCAACGCACAGGAAACATGCCACCAACTTGCAGGGAAGCATGGCTGTAACGTGAAAACATGCAGGAGTAGAAAATGTAACCATGTATCAGTGTAAATATGAAGAGTCAATGTTGTGGCCAAAGAGAAAGCAGGCAGAAGGCAAAGCGGGAAAAGCAGGGCACCCAAGGGTAGTCCATGTCTGGCGGATTCATGTGGTCCCTTGGGTGAGGGAGGAGAGCATTTGAATCCATTGTTGTTTGAAATCCAGGGATTCAGCAAAAATGGATGGGAGCGATTTGGAAAACCACCGGCGAAGATGTGGTGAGGGTTCAAGAGAATACATAGCGTAGGCCTGTTGGATGGTTTCGTCCGCTTGTTGGCGTTGCAAGAGCCGAGCAGGGGAGTCGGCGGCAGTGAGGGCTTTATGGCGATGTCGCCAGAAGTCCCATGCAATCTCCCACAATTTTTGAATGAGGCGGGCTAGCCATCGTTGGCCTGTGGTCCTGCGTTGGATAGACACATAGTAATTGTGTTGAGCCGCTGCCCATTCAAGGGGGAAAAAACCATCGAACACATGGTGGGTTCCAAAGTGTTGTTGTGCTGTGAAGGCTGCACGAACGTCGGCATGGGGGCTGCCAGGCCGTAAGCAGACTCTGCAGACCCAAGCGGAGGTGAGGGTGAGTATGTTGTAGGACCAGCCACGAGTCTAGTTGCTGCAAAATCTGCTGCCAGCGAATCCTGACGTCAGGGTGGGGGCACCGAATGACATGAAAACGGTGCTCTTCATATTCTCCACAACTGGGACATAGGGTAGACGACATGGGTGCATATAACCGAACTCGATTGCCGGTTGGTAAAAAGGAGTAATCCATTTTGGGATCCACAATTGTTGCCCGAGATGGAGGCGTCGGAGGGCCATGGAGCTGGCAGTTAAGTCCACCATTGAAATGTTGATCTGTCGTTTTGCAGTCCAGTAATCGACCGCAGCGGGGTTAAAAAATACTGTTCTGCTGTGGCACGTGACCAATTGGTAATGCGATGGTTTTGGGCCCAGATGCCTAATTGGCCGGGGAAAAGGGGAGATGGAAATTGTCTGGACGTCGTCTATTTAGATTTGTCCAATATGATTTGGCCATGGTATCCATTTCAATATTCATGACTGCCCAGGGGTCCAGAAGCCATCGGGACCGTCTGGAGTCCTGGTGGCCCTGTACATGCCTGAAAGTCCAGGTAACCGGCGAGAGCTGCATGAGGTGCCATATTCCTGAGATCATATCATAATGAGGAGTCTTGGGCCGAATGGTGGAG
>SWEM01000061.1:0-91337 GCA_019593585.1 Nitzschia palea | reverse complement strand
AAACACGCCACAACTCTTCAGCTTACGAGCCAGTGGAATGATGTAAAAGTCAAAGAAACCCAATTCGCTTTCATACCAGTTCAAGGACGGATCTTGGCTTGATCTACCCAATTGAAAAGCTTTGTACATTTCTTCGAACAGACGTGCATTCCATTTGCGATATACATGCCAATGTTGCATCGTATGTGCCACATCCGATGCTTGCATCAAATGCTCAATCACGATCGTGGCCTTCGATCGATCTCATCACCGTCATGGTCGTCGTCCATTAAATCAACTGTTGAACCTTCTTCTGGTCCAAATGTTGTTCTCCAGCGCTCCTTGCGTTGTAGACTAAGTTCCTTGTCCATGATATCAGTGGCCAAAACAGTATGAACAAGCATTTGTCGGAACCGTTGCAAGTCGTTGACAGTTGTATAAATCACAGAGCGAAGGTCAGAAAATCGATCTTCCATGAGCAGTTTCCAAGTCAAGGCCACTGAGTTTTGCTCGGCAATACTCTTCTCTTTGTATTGGATGGCTAGGTCATCCTTCTCTGATACAAGTTGAGCGTTGGGAACTCCGCCATGATCAACATCATGAATCAAAGCTGAGAATACTACTGTGAATTGTGTCAATGGATCGGATGTGATGCCATATGTATGATCATGGGCTTCTTGATAAGTGCCATCGGTTGGAGCAACGATACGCTTCAAGAGTTTGACAACGGAGAGTGTGACATGACTTGCATGGTTGAAGTTGTGAAAAGGATTATCATGGTACATCTCCGAGATGCAGAATACCAAGTCACGAAGTTGCGACAAGACACCTGGTGTAATTTCGACATTAATTGGAGTCATGTCTTCCTTGTTCGGTGTATACAGTGGAAGATGGAAGAAACTTTGGACCTCATCCATAGGAATGTTTGTAGATCTCAGAATCTCCAGCTCCATGGCTTTGATTTTCTCGGGAGAGTCGGGTTGGATACCCAGGACGTGCCTTCGTGCGACGATTTCTTTTAGAAAACCCTGAAGAATCTCGACGGTCCAGTCCACGATGGAAGAGTTCCGGGAAAAGATGCCTGGCAATCTGCCAGAGACTGTGGTGCTCTCGACGGTTGAAGAAGTCACGGTCGTTGATCGTGTACCGGAGTCTCCTTTGGTATGCACCCAAAACGTTTTCATGAGACCCTTGCCCTTGGCATGTATCTGTGTCGCTCGTGGTGTTATCCAGTGCGGCTTTCCGGCTTCCACCAGAATATTGGCTGTTGCCTCGGATACATGAATTCGATTCATGGCGCCATTCGACTCGAGACGTGCAGCCGTATTGACCGTATCCCCGAAGAGTTGAAAGCGAGCTCGATCACCTCTCAAGACACCTGCAGTCACTGGTCCACTGTTCAAACCGATTCGCATCCCAAGCTCGTTGGTGTCGGGTCCAAGCTCAACCGTCAACTGGTTTAGTGTTGTATACATGGCATTCAAACAGTCTCGCGCAAAGCGAACCATTGTGATAGCATGATCCTTTCGTGGTTCGGGGACACCACACACGGCAACATAGCAATCGCCTACAAGATTGAAAGCAAGAGTGACGAACCAGTTGAGCAAAAGAGTGCTTGCTTGCGTTCCATCTCAATTGGCATATGGAGCACGTACCAACAGTCTCGACTTTGAACACTTTTCTGGAAACTGCCAGTTTGTCATAGGCACTGTACAAACTTTCCAGCAATACAAACACTTGAGTTGGCTCTCGTGTTGATGACCAAGCCGTAAAACCGACAAGGTCAGCAAACATCACAGTACATTCAGGGAAAAAGTCAGCCAAAGGCTTCTTCGAACTCTCAGTGCTCTCACCGTTGAGTTGTCCCGGGAGGGTTTGAAATTGCGAGGCTTTTTGTTTCTTCCAGGTTTCGCTTTGAGTATTCTTTCCATCATTGTACGCCTCCTCGACAAGTTTGCGTCCTATGGCTTTTGGAAACAACGACGTTACAATGGCCTCTGTTCGCGATGCAGCTTTCATTACCTTGATTTGGCGACGATTCACCATGAGGTCATAAACAGCAATAAGAATTGCGGTCACGACAAATGCAATGGCAACAACACCCGCGTAAGTCAATGGACGATTCGTTTCGAATGTCTCCCTAAAACTTGAGCTTGGATACAGGTAGAGATCATGGGTACATAGTCCTTCAACCTGATTTGGGTACATCTCAAGGTTGAGTTCGACACTTTCAAAAGCGTCGAACTCTTCTTCATGTACGTCCTCATAACCTAAGAAACGTGCCTTGCCACTATTCAAATCAAATGAGAGTGTGCTGTTGTTGCAGTCGCTCTTGAGGACAGCAATGATGCCATCGGTACCTTCAGGTAAAAGGCGATCCAAGAGATTTCCCATAACAGTGATGCCAATGACAAATCCCGCAATGTTTTTATTCGTCTCAACAAACTCCGTATAAACGGGCACAAGAATAAAGGCATGTGGTGCCGTTTTCTGATCTTTTTCATCCTCATCAAAGAGGAAATCAAACTATACAATCGAAAAAAAGTTAGAGATCAAGCATGAAATTCATTGAACATGCCATTCCGTGTACGGCGTACCAGGTGATCGATTTCGGTCGCTCGAGACAAGACAGCTTGATTCGTCTTCGTCATGACATCGTATGTTTCCTTGATGATGGGATCGGACAGTAGATTTACGTTGATAGTAGAATAATCAGCTGGTGAGACTTGCCACAATGGAGCATAGACTTTGCCAGGTTCGTAAATTTCTGGAACCATTGCTTCTTTCTCCCATCTGTAGAGTTGTCGTGAGATGTTACTCGCCGGCGTTGATGTGTCCGCCGCAAGACGACGATCGTGTTCATGGTCTTGAATCGTACCATGGAGAGCATCTCGATGACCTGGATGAACCCTTTCCAAATACGCACTTCTTTCAATCCAGTCCTGGTGGGCAACGGAGTATTCTTCCCACTGCTGCCTTTCCTCGGACGTGACAATAGGAGCAAAGCCTGCGGACACAACCCCACTAATACCATCAACAAATCCACCCGTTATTTCAAATTCAGGCTCTGTGTGGTTTGGAAAGATGGACCCTTTCAAGTGTGCGTCGATTGTAACTTGGGCACTGGTCACACAGGAGGTCGGACATGAGCAAGTTGTTTCACGACCATGGGATTCACAGCATTATCCACCATGAACAATGTTTCAGTTTCGATCTTGAAACGTACCTTAGCTGCTCCATTAAGGCAAAGTTATAACGCACTTCCCACCTCACCAGTGCTTTTATATCTTTGACGTATCCCTTGTACTGTTGTTTAGCAGCACGTTTTTACAACGACAATGCATTGGTGAGTTTGCGGGCGTCCTTGGTCATGGCTGTATCCGACCAGTAAACTTACCTCGGCTTCAAAAGCAGAATGGTCGCTTTGTTTCGTGAGAAAGTAGACGGCGCATGTGATGGCAGCTGCACAAGCAAGAAATGACACACCAACAAGTAGTCTTGCCCTTCTGACATTTTTCTCTTCTTCCCGTAGGATATTGCGCTTTAGCTCAACTTCACAATCTTGTGTCGAGGAACCTCCTTTGGTTGAATGACCCGTCGACGACTCGACATCATCAGTACCAACAGAAGCAGGATCTGCGGATTCTGAATCATTCTTTCCTTCGCCGCCAAAAACTGGAATGCAGGTACTACTGGATCTTTCCTTGAGCGAGTTTGACTGCATAGCTCCTCGATCCAGGAATGGTGCTCTCCTCTGTGTGGTGGTGGTGGAATTACAGGAGAAATTGTGATACTTTCACAACTTATCTGAAACTTGGGGTGGAATGCCGGTGGGAAGCAAGAATGCGCTACTATAATGGTCACTGGGTGTTTTGTTTTTATCTAACTGTAAAGTGATGATATGGAAATGTGCGCGCTACGACTTGATGGGCACAGCAAATTCGAAACCCTGGCACAGCACCTGATAAGAGAACCTTTTACCTGGTACAGAGCACGAAGCGAGGCTTTTGTGTCTTTCATCCAACGTCTCATTTTGTGTTCTCTTTTCTATCAGGAGAAAATGAAAATAGGTCGTCGGGATATCGATATAAACATTTATGAAACGTTGCGGTGTGAGATGAGTCTGGTTATTTCTTTCTGCTCCATGCTGGCATAATTCGTAGAATAAAGTCGAGTATGGCATATACAGTAGGCAACTTGACGAAGTGTGAGGAACATTGGCCTAAATATGTCTCCCGAAAACCGTTTCGCCCTTCGGTGTAATGAGTGGGATTCTAGTATACACACCCGTGGTTTGAAATATGGAACATTCATTTTCCAAACCTAATAATAAGAATTGTTGCAACCATCGTATTCCTTTGGTAGTTTAAAGAGTATGTTTGTTGGAATCTCGCTACTGTTTTACCAACAGTATGTTGCTACTAGATTAAGCCTATCTGCTTAGCTTTCTCTGATTGTTTTTCTTACTACTTACAGTTTTACGTCGCTCTTCCAGACATCATTCATCCTCAGTTGATTCGATTCATACGACTGCTCCGAGAAAATGATCATATGGACTCGACTCACATGAGTTAACTGGAAGGCATAAAAGGAGCCGAGATCCATTCTACTGGCGATTTGACAGATGATAACGACATGGTTTGATGATTATCGATGTCTGGCATCCTCAACTCCTCACGGAAGCAGAAAACAGTGGCTTTGAATTGGTGTACGATTTGAGAAACAGCTTCGCAAGTGGGAGAATTCCTTTTTGAACGCCCAAATCATGAGTAGCGCGTACTGCTAATATCGAATGACACTGCAATTTCTAGATTTTGCTTCTGTTCGTGCGGGGGGAGAAACGTGAACGATACCAAAGGGTACAAGAGCGATGAAGACTGCTCAAGGGAACAACGGAAAGCGTCAGGAAGCACCACGTGATATCGGCACTGTGCTCATTTCCAAGATGCCGATTCAAAATTAATCTATCAAGCATGCAAGTAAACGCGTAGACACCACAACAAGAATTTAGAACACAAAGGGGCTGGACACAATATGGCTCCCGGTCAAACTTCTCAGGGCTACGACTCCAAAAAAGTCAAACTTTCCTGTTCCTCTATTGTGGTCACTATCGATTCTGCTGCAATGTAAGGCTCTGCTTCGCCCTTTATCCCGTTCATTTATGATCCAGCTCCTCTACCGATCATCTATCACTGGATTTCCCTAATATATGCCTCGACAACATCTCTTCCCTTGGACTCCCATTCTGATCGGTTCTGTAACGCATAATTGAGATATTCGTCACTTGACACGCCAAACACGCCACAACTCTTCAGCTTACGAGCCAGTGGAATGATGTAAAAGTCAAAGAAACCCAATTCGCTTTCATACCAGTTCAAGGACGGATCTTGACTTGATCTACCCAATTGAAAGGCTTTGTACATTTCTTGGAACAGACGTGCATTCCATTTGCGATATACTTGCCAATGTTGCATCGTATGCGCCACATCCGATGCTTGCATCAAATGCTCAATCACGATCGTGGCCTTTCGATCAATGTTGTTGTCGTCATTGTCCAATCCGACTGTTGAACCCTCCTCGAATCCAAATGTTGTTCTCCAGCGCTCCTTGCGTTCTTCGCTCAGTTCCTTGTCCATGATGTCAGTGGCCAATACTGTATGAACAAGCATTTGTCGGAACCGTTGCAAGTCCTTGACAGTCGTATAAATCACTGAGCGAAGGTCAGAAAATCGGTCTTCCATGAGCAGTTTCCAAGTAAAAGCCACTGAGTTTTGTTCGGCAATACTCTTCTCTTGGTATTGGATGGCTAGGTCATCCTTCTCTGATACAAGTTGAACGTTGGGAACTCCGCCATGATCAACATCATGAATCAGAGCTGAGAATACTACTGTGAATTGAGTCAAAGGATCGGATGTGATACCATATGTATGATCATGGGCTTCTTGATAAGTGCCGTCGGTTGGAGCAACGATACGCTTCAAGAGTTTGACAACGGAGAGTGTGACATGACTTGCATGGTTGAAGTTGTGAAAAGGATTGTCATGGTACATCTTCGAGATGCAGAATACCAAGTCCCGAAGTTGCGACAAGACAACTGGTGCAATCTCGAAATTCATGGGAGTCGTGTCTTCCTTCTTGGGTGTACACAGTGGAAGATGGAAGAAACTTTGGACCTCATCCATAGGAATGTTTGTAGAGCTCCAAATCTCCAGCTCCATGGCTTTGATTTTCTTGGGAGAGTCGGGAAGGATACCCAGGCCGTGCCTTCGTGCGACGATTTCTTTTAGGAAACCCTGAAGAATCTCAACGGTCCACTCAACGATGGGAGAGTTCCGGGAAACCATGCTTGGCAATCTGCTTGCAGGCAAGATTTTGTCATTGCTAGCCGAGATCACGGTACTCTCGTCACTCGACGAATCCACGGTCGTTGATCGTGTACCGGAGTCTCCTTTAGTATGCACCCAAAACGTTTTCATGAGACCCTTGCCCTTGGCATTGATTTGTGTCGCACGTGGTGTTATCCAGTGCGGCTTCCCGGCTTCCACCAGAAGCTTGGCTGTTGCCTCGGATACATGAATTCGGTTCATGGCGCCATTCGACTCGAGACGTGCAGCCGTGTTGACCGTATCCCCGAAGAGTTGAAAGCGAGCTCGATCACCTCTCAAGACACCTGCAGTCACTGGTCCACTGTTCAAACCAATTCGCATACCAAGCTCGTTGGTATCGGGTCCAAGCTCAACCGTCAATTGGTTTAGTGTTGTATACATGGCATTCAAACAGTCTCGCGCAAAGCGAACCATTGTGATAGCGTGATCCTTTCGTGGTTCGGGGACACCGCACACTGCAACATAGCAATCCCCTACACGATTGTGAAAATCTGTTTAGTGAAAAATGGTGGAATCGCTTCTCTAACTCAACGTGTGCATGGACAGTACGTACCAACAGTCTCGACTTTGAACACTTTTCTTGAAACTGCCAGTTTGTCATAGACACTGTACAGACTTTCCAATAGTATAAACACTTGAGTTGCCTCCCTTGTTGATGACCAAGCCGTGAAACCGACAAGGTCAGCAAACATCACAGTACATTCAGGGAAAAAGTCAGCCAAAGGTTTCTTTTGACTGGTGGTGTTGTCACCAGTGAAGTGTCCATTCCGCCCCACGATTATTTGAGAGTGTGATGCTCCTTGTTTCTTCCAGGCATCGCGTTGATTGTTCTTTCCATCATTGTACGCCTCCTCGACAAGTTTGCGTCCGATATCTTTGGGAAACAAGGACGTTACAATGGCCTGTGTTCGAGAGGCAGCCTTCATGACCTTGATTTGGCGACGATTCACCATGAGGTCATAAACCGCAATACGTACTGCAGTCACGACAAATGCAATGGCAACAACACCCGCGTAAGTCAATGGACGATTCGTTTCGCAAGACTCCCTAAAACTTGAGCTTGGATACAGGTAGAGATCATGGGTACATAGTCCTTCAACCTGATTTGGGTACATCTCAAGGTTGGAGTTCATGTACGTCCTCATAACCTAAAGAAACGTGCCTTGCCAATATTCAAATCAAATGAGAGTGTACTGTTGTTGCAGTCACTCTTGAGGACAGCAATAATGCCATCTTTACCTTCAGGTAATAGACGATCGGTTTCCCATCAACGTGATACCGATGGCGTATCCCACAACCTTTTTATTCTTCTCAACAAAGTCTTCATAAGCAGGGACAAGGATAAAGGCATATGGTGCTTTTTCTGATCTTTTTCATCCTCATCAAAGGGGAATCAAACTATAGCAGCAGCACACAGCAGAACGGATGGACGTGAGAGAGCTTTCACGACGCTATGCATTGAAATTTTCTTGGTGAAAACATACCAGATGATCGATTTCGGTTGATCGAGACAATTCAGCTTGATTCGTCTTCGTCATGACATCGTATGTCTCCTTGATGATGAGGTCGGACAGTAGATTATAATTGATTGTGACATTATCGGTACAAATAGAAGCAGGATCAGCGGAGACTGAGTCATCTTCCATTTCGTCGCTGCAAGAAAGTTGAATGCAGGACTTGGCGAGTGACTGCAAAGCTCGTCGATCCAGCAGGAGTGGTCCGCGGTTTGTGGCATTATTGGTTTCTGTCATGATGATAGCAAATACGATATAGGATGAAAATGATTTGAGGCGAGTGTTGATATTGTGAGTTCCATTGGAAGAATATAGTGGATGAGATGCCGGTTGGAAGAGCGCTATTCCAAGTACCGGTATGTTTTCTAGACATAGATTACTTGATGACCGGGTGAGTTCTTGATAAGCCAAAGTGGGCACATCACGTAGGGGAAATAGTAGTAAAAAAAAGATCATCCGAAGTGTTGCCATTAACTGTAAATAAACGATGGATGACGTGTGGATCAAAAGCGCCGCTCAAAGAATAAACCATCTCCAATCTCCATGTACTCCTTTTGCGCCGAGCATGCTTTCTTCACGGTTCATCGAAAGTCGTTTTGCGTTCTCGTCAATTCGATCAGAAGAATGTGGAGCTGCAAAAACATGTACGTTCCGTCTATCTTTTCTCTTCCGAGTCTGCAAATATGCCGGCTAACCATTATTGTTTTCCTGTAACAGACAGGTATTTCCTACTTCCTTCAAATATATACCGGTAGCAGTCACTTTTGACCGAAAGGTGGGTTTCGTACTGTCTACAAGCTTTTCCTGCATCGCTACCAGTCCTGTATTTGCCGAATTCTATATATATTAAAAACATGATGACTACCGTCGGTAGTATCACTCAAAAAGCCCGAAAACTAGAAAACTAGAACAAATGGTAGTAGTGATCTCCAAGAACCATGCCGCCTTGACAATTTCACGGCGAAATGAATCGTGGTGCCTTGATCTAAAGGCATAGTAGTACTACTACTATCATGACATTAGGAGCTGGCGGTACTCCCGGCTTCTTGTTAATCTGTTCTGCAAGACCATCCTGCCTTCGCCACCGGAACTTCAGCGCGCCGTGCGTTTGGATGTGTCACGACATTTGGATGAGTGCAAGCAAACTTGGGGGATATTACAGGATTCAAGTTGTTTGGCAATTGTATGGGTAGGCAAAGCAGTATGCAGCCCACCACCTACTAGTATTGTTTGATGGAGGTGTTACGCCCTTTTCTGGTGATGTGACCTGGCTAGAGAGAGTCACAGTAATTGACAGTGAGCTGGAAGAAAAAAGTCCTTGGTCATGCTGCTATGGAAACGGACGTGCACGGACGAATGTTCAGGCACTTTTGGAAACTGCCTTTGCGGATTCTGTTAGAGTCCTACTGGATGTTGGAGTTGACATCACTGCGATTTCGACAGCGGCGCACCCGCATCGTTGACAGTTAGTAGATTTTGGTAAACAACAACAATCAGAGACATAGTTTGAGGTATCAAAGTGTTCCCTCTTTTTTGAAAAAGGCAAAAGCATTACAAGTAAAAAAGTATGGATAGTTGGATGGAGATTGCTGAAGGGGTGTCACTTGGTCCAACCTGGTTGGATGGACGACGTTTGCCCCATGGTCATCAGGCTCCAAGTTGTGGCAAACGAGAGGCGAATCGAAGCGGGGCCCCGACCATTTTTTTGTTTACTCTTTCTTTCCAAACACCAAGTCTGGAATTTCCTGCAACTTGATTTGATCATAGACGATAGCATAGGCAGCACCTCCACATGCGGCCGCCGAAACAACTCCAGCGACACGTCCCCGACGCCACAGAGCAATGCCACCTCCCAGAGTGGCACTACCACCAATAATTTCAAGAGGAAATTCATGTCGTCGGTGATAGGCGTAAATAGCCGAATCCTTGGTAGCGGTCGATTGTACCTTGATCGTTTCCCATGCGGCTCCCACTGGTTTGGATGTCTCTTCTAATGCACCAAGGACGCTATTGGTCGTGGCTACCAATTGCTTGACGGCCGAACGAAACATGTCTTCGGGCTTTTTGGGATCTTCTGCCATTTTGTCTTTTTTTTTATTGTTTCTTGAGCGTAGTCCCTACTACTTTGCGTGCCAGATGAATCACAGTCACCATAACAAGCCGATTGAAATGAGACTTTGAATAGCAAGTTCTTGCTGCAGTCGGCGAACGTTGGATAGTGAGAAAATGCGACGTCATCATTCTGGGGAAAAAGCGTTCCAGCGTTCCTGTTTGGAGGTGCTGGCGGTGTCCAATGAGTCAACTGTTTCCACCCGTAAAAACTATATCAAGGCTACAACTACAAATGGTATTGCGGTACCTGGTACAAGTAGCAGGTAGTTCGCTGTCACACGTTGGTTTGATCAATCCAAGGGAAACGACAACTACCAGTAGTACGGCGAAGACTTGAAAATGTGGCCGGTATAAATAGTTGGGATTAGTGAGGTGGCAGTAGCAGTGTGGTAGTGGACACCAATTTTTTCCATGATTTTATTTTAGGGTCCGATGTACACTACAGGAGACAAACAACCATTTTCAAACAAGAGATCAACCGGATGAAGTGGTTCAGAACATGTCAAACTGTTCCACGCAGCAGAAAGAAGGGATATTTTGCTAGTAATACAAAATTTCTCTAGAACCCCAGATAGTTATATGTCTCTTTATTCCTTGTTGGTGGCCGTCAAGATATCCGAGTCTCCAGCATCGGTAATGCACATAACGGAGCAGTTGAAGAACTTTCCGCAGGCAGTTCCCATAGAAGTGTTGTCACCGGCATAGTGGTGGACTTGGGTCTTGGCAAGCATGGACATGTATTCAACCTCGGACTTTCGAAGGTGGGGGCAGTTGGAGGCGATGAGGATCATCTTGGCCTTGCCCTTTCGAAGAGCCTTCATGGTGTGCTTGTAACCCAAAATGGCCTTTCCAGACTTCATGACCAGCTTGAGACGACTGTTCATGGAGTCTTGGGTCTTTTTCTACACTCAGGCAATGAAAGAAAAGAATTCCAGTGAGCGACAACAAGGACAAAACAAATTCACAGCATACTATTGCCAACATGCATGATTAGTGCTGCACCTGTGTTCATGGAATGATCCAACATGTTCCCTTCCCGAAGCTTTACCATGGTTATGAACCACACACACAGAGTGCCAGGTCGGGGAATCGTTGATCAACCTTCCGAACGTCAGATGACAACCATCTCGGGCAGGCAGCAGGGAATTGTTGCCCCCTCCGGCGTCATTGACATACCGTTTTCTTGGAAACCATTGTTGCAGAGGGATCGAAAGAACAAACAAACGCGTCGAGGAATAAGACAGTAGTGAAATTGACTGTGAAATCAACTTTGAACAGCGTGCCGCCAGTGGGCCGTTCTGCCGAGCGACCTGTGGCCAAGCGAATTTTTAGTATGCGGTAAGATTTGGTCCGTGCAGTCGATTTCGGTGGACGTCGTCCAGACGGGATTACCAGTCTAGGATCGACTTGATCATCTGCATCATTGGAATTTCCCATTTTTTGTAAAACAACCATTTCGATTTGCTATTCTAATTGTGTTGCAAGACGATGTTATGAACATTCCATTTGTTGCATTCCTCTTTGGACTTTTGTCAGTTTGTGCTTTTTCCGCCAACATCCATGGATTATATGACACGTATGTCGATTATGATGCCACTTGTAATAACGGGCCATCATCCAGCCAAAATGAAGCCAACGACCTATCGGAGCAATCTGTATTCGACTCGATTCCTTTCCACAACAGAAGTATTCGTCGTCGGTTCCCATCCTTCGATCAAGGAGGAATAATTTTCTTTGTTCATATTCCCAAGACGGGTGGAACCACGATACGGAGAAATCTGGAAACGCTAGATCGCATTGAGTATGTCTTTGCTCGCAATTATTCGGTCCATTCGACCCAAGTATCCAAGGTGGAACATGCCATTGTCCATGGAACTACCAACAATACCATTTTATTCTATGAGATTCATGCCAAGAATGCCCCATCTTTTTATCGATTACGTCAACGACTGGAACGATGGCGAGCCACGGCTGCCGAACATCAGGTTCCCAATTTTTTCTTTACCATTCTCCGCGATCCACTATCCTTTTCCTTGAGTCATTTTACATTTTTTCATGTCCAAGAACGCAATCCAACCTTTGAACGATGTGAGGCATCGGAAGAAAATTTTCTTCGACTCTCCTTGTGGAATCCACAATGTCAATTTTTATTTCAAGGAGAACCATCCTTGCGAGCGCAACTGGGCAAGAAGAATCCAACCCAGATTCAAAGGGACGAATGTCTCGAGGTCCAAGACTCGTTGTGGAAACTATTGGATTGGGTGGGAACTACCGAACGACTCAATAATGAAACTCTGGCCATTGTATCCCATCTTTTGAATCTACCGAAAACCTTTGTCTTTCAACGATTCAAGGTATCCAAAGACAGTGGTGAAACATTTGGTCTGGACAATATTAGTGCTGCTACCGTTGATACGATTCTAGAGAGATCCTCTCTTGACACGACGCTCTATGAAAATGTACAACGTCGCTATAATTTTTCCCAAGTAGATCTAACTTGAAAGAGTAAGAAGAAATCCAAGTACAATCAATAATGTTAGTGGGGGTAGTTTGTGCCCATTCTTTTTGCCTAGGTATCGATGGAGGACTGGGCCAAACCATTCTAGCTTGGTAACTATGTTAAATCCATTGGCCGATCAAAGATCAAAGAATTCGAATCGGTTGTATGGAGATCTAACATATGGGCGCACTTTCAAGTTAATATTTTCACTGTAAACGATAAATTTGTTTGTTCCCCGGTACCCACATCAGATGATTGTCGACATATTTGTATCTGTTGGATCAGACTACGTGCCGAAGTAATAGGACACTAAGAGAATATTTATCCATTGGAATCCCATATTTCGCTGTCGCGTACAAGCTATCCAACGAATAGAACCAAGAATAGGTGTCGGCAAGCACGTATCAACCTCCAATACCGACAATTTCAGCATAGGGAGCGTAAACGTCTTTCTGGTGGAAATTTCAAGTGATGGATGATGAAAGTGATAATCCTGTCTTCTTGTCATCATCCATTGAGGCACTTCTGGTCGGATAAAATAGACTTTAGTTTTTGTTCATCATCCGTTGATATCACTTGGTACCTTTTTTTCAGAACTTGTAGACTTGATGAGCCGAATATCCCATTTCTCCCTGTATGCCACTGACCATGTCCTGCTCTTGACGAGGTCCACATAATGAGTGATACATGGGTGAAGGACCACACACCATGATGATAACATCCTCCTCATCGCTGCCATCTTGTCCAAGAACGAATTGAGGTGGGAGATACTCTTCCAATAATGCTCGACTAATGATTCCCCGTCGACCAGCACCCCAAGAGTCCTTGGGTTCATTGGATAGGACATGGACAACCTGTAATTGTTGAGGATATTTCGCTGCCCAATCATCCAGTAAGGATTGTGCCAAGATATCTTGACTATGTTGACTCCCATAGAGTAGTGTTACCTGGGGATACATGTCCTGGTTGCTGGATGGTTGTACCAAACCATTGTGATGGACACCGAGAATGGAATGCAAGGCTTGAATCATGGGAGTAATGCCCGTACCACCGGCCAACATGATGATATGTTTTTGTCGAAAGGGGGCTTGAATCTTGACGTTAAAGGGAATATGCTTGAATGATATGCGGGTACTACCAATCTCTATTTCATGAAGGAATTTGGACATGGTCCCCTTGTCTTGATAATTCTTGACCAGTAAATCCATGTACCCTACCAAGGCATTGGTGGAAATGGGAGTGTAGGGTCGAATGACAGGATCTTGGGTAGTGGGAATTTCTGCCATGGCCAAAATACAAGCACAGGTCGATAGTTGCAATGACTTCGAAGCATCCGGGAGCTGAAATCGTAGGATACTCGAGGTGGGTGAAACTTGAACTCGATTCACCAATGGTACTGACTGGAATTCTTCTCCAAACTGACAAACCCCCGGTGGAAGCAAGTGACAAATAGGAGGTCCCTGGAGAGAGGATAGTACGGACCTGGACGAAACGTCCGTAGAAAAGATTCGGTGGCTACAACGGGGCAAAACCCCATCCTAGCGGTAGCCCGAGATACTGTTTGGGTCATGGATGCCATTGGATAAGTAGAAGAAATCCCGTTTTAAACTGCGGACAGGTGAAGGAGAAATGAAAGTCTCGTTGCAAGTTCTTTGTGAAGAAAAGATGTACTAATAAACGTTCGATTTCAGATCCTCAGTTCGTTGATGGAAAATGTCTTCCACATTAGGTACCTTGGTACAGTAGTCGAACCTAGTAGAGTACCGGTACTAAAGGTAGAAAGATTTTGCACTTGACTGTGAATATATTATACAAGTCACAGAACATTCCTTTATAGCAAATATGAGATGAGTCTTCTATCTAGTACCTGGTTTCTTCTTGTTGCGGCCTTTCTTGGCACTACCAGGGGTTTCCCATTCCTCTTGTTTATTTCCCAGGCCTCGTTTGTTGATGAAATCGGTAGCAAAAGCACTGACTTTCGGGCCATTACCAAGGTAGGCTTGAAGATATTGGCGAATCTCATTGGCATCGTTCAATGTCATGCAGAATCCAATAAGAGTCAGATCATCGCTTCCAGTTAGCTTTTCCATTTGTTCCTTGCACCACTTTTCCATTGGGGGGGAGAGCGTAGCTCCAAACTCTTCCACCGGAGTTGACCCAGATGCATTGGAGTTTGAACGCTGTTGCTGTGAAAGTGGCGATGCTCTGTTTAAACTTGATGGGTTCTGAGGGCCACCACTGACAGCACGACCAGCTGGTGCGGGTCGCAGGCCAGCTCCTCCAAGCCCTGCGGGACCAGGAACTCCCGACTTGGTCACTACGCCGCTGGACCAGCCTTGTGTTCCAGCGGCAACGTTGGCCCATCCGCTACTAGGCTGTCGAGGAACACCACCACTTTGTGCAGCTTCCATGGCTGCTTGTCTAGCTTCCTCCTGCTGGATTTCGAAAATGCTCTTTTTGGTTTTTGATTGGCAGCTCCGCCCCATGCTGCAGCAGTAGGTTTTGCTGGTGATGGCGCCCTCGCGACTGCTGCTGGTTGCTCTTCAAATTGCTTGCCTTGTGCCTTCTTGTTAGTCATTGGAGCCGTCTTCTCTGCAGCCTGCTTCTTTGCGGTGGGAGCCGGGGATGTTCCCACGTCCTCCTCAACCGCGCTGGTAGCCGTTTGAGCATCCGATAAGCCAAGCATGATCTTTAGCTGATTGGAAGATTCGTTTCCACCATTGGGTGAATTGGATGCTTGTTCCTGCATGGCTAATACGGCTGCTTCAGCTTGAGCCGCAGCAGCCCTACGCTGGGCCTCCTGCCTCTGCCGTTCTGCAGCTTCACGGGCTTCAGCGATTCGCCTTTCTTCTTCAGCTCTCTCGTTTTTCCACTGCTCTTCCTCAAGCGCTCGTCGTTCCGCTTCATCTTTTGCTGCTTGTGCACTATTGTCGGCGGGAATTACTTTGAACGCCATATGCAAGTCTGGAAATATTGCCGACAACGGATGGAATGGTCCACTGGGTTGCTGACTGATAGGGAGATCGCCTTTGAAGTATCCAGCCTCGAGCCATTGTCGCATCTCCTCTCCACGGAATGGACCCTACATAACCAGATTTAGTTAATGTACACAAAATGATTTGACAACCAGTAGCGAAAACACAATTCAGAAACTCACCTGAATGTTATTCTGTGGATCCGAGTAAAACCACGGAAGACTTGGGTTGATCTGGGCATTGGCTCTGCTTTGTGCTTGAGCCCGGGCTTCCTCTTCGAGGCGTCGACGGCGCAATTCTTCTTGCTGCAATCGAGCTTGAGCTTGTTGCTGTTGCTGCTGCTGCCATTGTGCGTTGGTCATGAGGAGGACTGCCATATCACCAGCAAAACTTGGATCTCGTCGAAGCGTCACACGTTGAGGGCTTCGGGCGATGAGGGCTCTCAACGCATCCACGTTGTTGAGAAGAGGGATGACTCGAGAGTCTTCTGCATGCAAAGTAGTCAAAATCGAAACAAGATCAGAGCGTCCCCAAGAGTTCTCAAGAATGGAGCAAATACGCTCCATGAGAACTAGCTCCACTTGTGATCTCTGCGTTGCTTGCTGCTGAATGGCAGCAGCTTGTTGCTGTCGCACTTGCTCCTCTGCCTGACGTTGAGCGAGTGCCCGTCGTTGCTCCTCCTCTTGCTGTCGCCGTCGCAGCATCTCAGCTTCCTGCTGTGCCCGTTTTTCTAATTCGATTTGTTGCTCTCGTACCTTTTGTTCGGCAGCGAGGGCTTCCAAACGCTCAGTTAGACCAAGACCGACATCTGCGACAACAGGGGCAGCGCTGGCAGGGGCCCCACCCCAAGGATTAAGCGATATGCCGATCGAGCCAAAAATAGAATCCACGGCAGTAGGTTCCGATTTTTCGACAGCAGCTGCATTCCCGAGCCCCCATGGATTGGTGACCGAGCCATTGGCACCATCAGGGTTTGGAGGTTCAACCCCGATCATTTTCATTAGGCGCGAACTCGCTGTTGGATCTTCCGATGCTCCACGAATGCCTGGAGTTTCTGGTTGTGGTGGCGGTTGTGCTTCCTCTTCTTCCGGATGATTCGCTGGGTCGTCAAAATCTTCAAAGACATTCACATTATCCCCTGACCCTGACGTGATGGTCATACCAGCGGTGGCTAGAGGCCGGGTTGTGTCAACTACTTTCATGATATGAGGAGAGTCCTCGTCACTACCGGTACTTTCTGTTCTGATCGAACCATGCAACTCCTCATCTACTTTCCGAGTAGCCTCGGCCATTTTGTCAAAATCAAACACATCATCGTCATCTATTGGTATAGCCCCAAAAGCACTAAAATCGGCAGCTGCTCCATTGAAACCCCCTGGGTCATCCCACAATTCGTCCGGATTCTCAGCATTGTCACCCTTTCGTCGAGAGGCCTCGTCGGGTGGAGGAAGTGCAATACCACGCTGCCACCGACCGCTGCTTGGAGCATTCCGTCTCCTAGCTTCGACAACAGGTTCGGGTACCCGGGCACCGGGAGATGGTTCAGGCTTGAGCGCGCCAGCCGCTGCACGGCGTTCTCGGAAGCTTTCCCAAATCTCCTCACTGTCGAAGGTGTCCCAACAAACTAAACAAGTACACGTTACGTATGTGAGTGAGACACATTACGAACATGGATCCGTCGACCAAAGCCAAGAAGGAACAGAAAGGTAAAACGTACCAGGATCTTGTGGAGTTTTCGAAAGAATTGCCAAACCATCCACCTCCTTGAGCAATTCCGGCAATGCTTCGTCATGTGGCACGGGGCGCATGGACAAAAGTTTCTCTCGTGTGTAACGAATAACCTTTGGATCTGGCTTATAGTTCTCACCCACCACACCTTCGCTAGTCGACCGGTAATTCTGAAACCTTGCCGTGCCACCACCAGTAGCGGCTCTGGCCTCAAAGGATCTGCGTCCGGGCGCTGCTGGAGGCTCTGGCGCACGAGCCGCCAGATCTGCCAGTGACCGACCCGGTGGCTTGTTTCCCGTTGACTGACTCCGTCCAAAGCTAGAACGAAATGCCTCACTTCTCGAATTTGGCTTATCATCCATTTTTCCATTGGGAGGAACAACGTCGTCGTCATCGTCCAATGCCGCAAACTTGTTCGAATTGCTTCGCTCTTGGCTTCCCCAAGACCCCGACCGCGCCTTATCACCACGTTCTGACACGGTGGGTGGTGGTTGAAATCCACGACCACCGCTCGATCCTTTGTGCCATGCCGGCCGCAATGAACTGCTGGATGCGCTCATATTTTCTCTACTCTAAATCGCTGGTGTCTGAAAGAGGGAGTGTGTGAGGAGAAGAATTCAAGAATCGATTAGACGAGAACGACGCAACTCTTATTGGCGAGCAAGGCAACAAGGAAGATGGACTTTTTGATGGCATTAAACCAGTTACCGCACAAGCAGGCTCTCCACACCGTAAACCGATACTCCAAATTCCAATCTTTGTGTAGGGTACTACTACAATCCTACGTGCGGATGGAATCCGACCCAAAGATCGCGCGCGGATTGACGGGCGACGGCTGGATTCGCGACTGCACCAAACCTCCATCATCATGACACGATTTGGCTCGTTTTGCCAACTATTTTCTTCCTGTTGCCGCCCTCTTTTCCATGTCTAAACAGCAACACATGACTTGTACAATCATACCCAACCAATTGGACAAGTTGTCTTTCTTCGAAGCATCCGGATCACAGTCGTGATACCTCACTCACCACTTGTCGCTGTTGTGATCATGCGAGACAGGAGAGGGAGGGAATGTTTGCACCGCGAGAACCGGTAGACGGACAGGGCGTTCCTGGACAGCAACCGATCCTCTGTTTTATTTGTACCAGTAACTTTTACTTACGGTAATTTCACGGTACCGGTGCAGAATCAAATCGGAACCTTCCTGTAGTCGGCTTGGTCATTCCTTGGAAATCCAAGGTTTCTTATAACATACTAGTAGTAAAATAACAACTGTTGGGAGAAACGTTCGACTTCAATATTCTATCATATTACGTTGCTATCTTTTGTAACCAAAGTCAGAATATCCCGAGTCGAGCTGTTTCGACGGTCCATTGCAGTGAAACACCCACGTAGGAGCACATAAATACCCTGTATCGGTGGGAATGGTTTACAATTCACCCGAATCGACAATGGTCACCTTGTTCTTGGGAGTACCAGAATTGGTCCCTTGTGCTTCAATCTTCTTGACAAGATCTTCACCATCCAAGACTTTTCCAAAGACTACATGACGTCCATCCAACCAGGGAGTCTTGACAGTGGTAATGAAAAATTGTGATCCACTACGTTTTCAATCAATACATTCATTCATTCATTCATCCATACACAAACAAACAAACAAATACGATAGCGCAGCCAACCAACAAGTGAGAAAAAACATGTATGGGTGACACCAAACATATTGGTAACGTTACAGCAAAACAAAACACTTACTTGGTGTTGGGTCCAGCATTGGCCATACTCAAATACATGGGTGCTTCGTGCTTGAGTTCAAAGCTGGATTGTGTATATGTGTGGGCGTGCGTATGTATCATTACAACAGAAACAATAGGTGCATCGTGAGTCTTCTTATAATAATAGTCATCATCATCATCATCATCATCGTGGCCCAGGCCAACCAAGGCAAACAACCATCGACTCACTTTTCATCCGAAAACTTTTCACCATAAATGCTTTCTCCTCCACGACCATTGAAATGAGTAAAATCACCTCCTAAAAGATTTTCGGTTTTGGTTTTTGATTTTTTTTTTCGTATTAACAGAGTCACACAAAACATTTGCTGTCAGCGTCATCAAGCCATGATTTTTTTTACACGCTCGTCGACTCATGTGGCATGATCGTACCTTGAATCATAAAGTTGGGAACTGCATGATTGCCATACCAGTGTTGCAAAGAAATTATTAGAACCCAAAACTCGTGACAAAGATACATGATGTAGGGTGATGTGAGAGTTGTTGACTTACTGATACGGTGAAAGATGGTTCCCTTGTAATGAAGTGGCTTTCCAGACTTGCCAGCACCCTTTTCTCCGGTACATAGTGCACGCTATCCCATTGGAGAGAGAAAAAAGAGAACAATGATAATGAGACAACCAACTCCCATGATGCACGAACGGACAGTAGTGAAGCATGTCACCCAATGACCGCCATCTTCCCAATACGGGATAAACTTACAAAGTTTTCAACAGTCTTGGGTACATTCTCACCAAAGAGACCTAGAGTAATGCGTCCTGATTCGCCTCCTTCAATTTCAACATCGAAATAGACCTTGTTGGTCACTGTTTGGCTGTACAAATCAGATATGCAAGAAATGATGAGTCCCCGGTCATTTTCCTTACGTATATATTTGCGTACCACATGATTGGTAATACCCATGGAAACAGTCATCACAATCTCATTACCATTCCCATCACAGCAAAAATTGTCATACTTTAACACTTACCCGCTAACAACGGCAAAAAGAGCAAGGAGCAAAGTGGCAACAATCTTCATTTTTCTCAAGTACAAGGATAGTATCAATAATGATTGCGAGAATGGTTGTCGTCTTGTCGGACCGGTACTTGTAGTCGTGGAAGACGCTGGAGGGGCGATCCCGACAAGGAGCTCGAAAAGATTTTTTTTGTGTTTCGACGTCAGACCTTCGTCGGCGGCTGGGGAGGGTTAACGGCCGCGATTTTTTTGGTCCACCGGCCCTATGTGGAGCTTCCGTGATTTTGGGGACCAAAAATTGGCAGTTGGTTTGTACTTGTATCCGTGTACTGGGTACACGTTGGTAAATGGTGAGCAAAATTTCGCTCGCTTTTGGTATATATGCCTCCTTCGCCCCAGGATGTCTTTTCGTTTACGACTGGTACAAGCAACATGTCACTGCCGGCCCTGGATGGGGAGTTTGGATTGAGGCGTGGCCAATTTTTCATCGCGTCAAGGCCAAGAACCACCCAACTGTCAAGGAAAGTATCAACCGTTTTCGTTCGATCATCCAGTTGTAGTAATTGAAAACAAGCATAGCAGTACTGGAAATAAATAGGTCAAGACAGGATACCATGAGTACTAAAACCAAAAAGATGATTGGTGAATACTCGGAAGATCATCTTTTAGGAGTCGCGAAAGATGTCGTCGGCAAGAAAACGACCAATTCCAAACTCTTGGATGCTGCCGCAGAGGCCCGGATACCGAAATTCAATCCTTCCGGTGAGTGAGACAACTATGATAAGGGACGGGGTATGGTGTCTATTGCAATACGGCCCTGATGCATTTTCTTTTTTTATGTGTTTAGAATTGACCCTGGGTAAAGTCTTGGGACGTGGAGGCTTTTGTGTGGTTAGTGAGGTTACCAAAATTGTTCTCAAGAATGAAACTAAGGAATCGAATAACAATTCGAATGCAAAAAAATCGGACGATGAACATTTTATTCACAACATCGTCCAGGATCGGGGTTTCATGGCCCATCATTGTGTTCGTCAAGGCAAGGATTGTCGTTATGCTATCAAAAAAGTACAGGAAAGTTCCCGCAATGACCCTCAGGTATTCATCAATGCAGTGGTAGATTTGGCCATCGAGTCTCGTTTCTTGGCGGTGATTCGTCATCCCAATATTATCAAAATGAGGGCCATGGAAGAGTCACACCCCTATCATAGTGGATTCTTTTTAGTGTTGGATCGACTTTATGATATCATGCCACAACGACTGTCCAAATGGAAGAAACGGCAGAGTGGTGGATTGTCAAAATTATTCGATAGAAAAGGCAAAAAAGCCACGGCATTCTGGGTAGAGCGCTTGACAGTCTCGTACGATATTGCCTGTGCGTTAAGTTATCTGCATGGAATGGGGTAAGTGGGATATACTGTGGAACATGAAAATGAATTTTTTTTACAGAACTCGACTCACTGTGTCAGCAAATTCTGTTCAACAAAAACAGCATCATCTATCGGGACTTGAAACCGGACAACATTGGATTTGATGTACGCGGTGATGTCAAAATATTTGATTTTGGCCTTGCCAAAGAAGTTGACCCATCGGCAGAGTTGGAAGATGGAACATATCATCTTACGGGAGATACTGGTTCCCTTCGTTATATGGCTCCTGAAGTATCGCTTGGAAATCCCTACAATCATACGGTCGACACCTTCTCGTTTGCAATCCTTTGTTGGGAAATGTGGGCGCTGGAAACCCCGTATCAAGGATTCACAGTCAAGTTGTTTGAAAAATCAGTCATTCGAGGGGGGGCGCGGCCAAAGATTGATGAGAAATGGGGACCAAGCATCTGTGATTTTCTGAGGAAAGCTTTTGTTGCCAACCCCAAGCGCCCAGCCATGAACGATGCCTGTGACATGTTGCGCGATGAAATCAACAAGCTTTCGGATGAGGAAATTACCGATATCCTTGATGCGTCACGCAAGAGTCAATTGTCGGCAAGCTAAAGACTGTAATGGATCCGTACCGTACCCGGTGTGACAATTTTAATGTGTGGGACCTCAACGTTTGGAGGGTCCAATTTTTCAATCCATGTTTTAGCTGCGAGTTAACTGTAAGCCCCGTTCTTTGTACTGATCTAAAACCATGTATTCAGTCATCAAAATGAATGCGTAGCATAAAGTGAACAACAGTCGACAACATTGGTGTGTGCCACGTCGAAAGTACACCAAGTTCTACTACTTGTCAAGTAACGAATTGCTACTAGTTGTACCAAATGTGTACCAACGATAGTTACAGCCGCATTTCTACCACTCCATTAAGTCTCTTGTACCTTCAATACTTGAAAATAAGTTAGGGAGCATGATACCTCCCAAGAAAGTGGGTGAGGAGACAGACGCCGCCGAAAGTGGTGGTGAGACAGACGAAAGCACCTGGCATATTTTCCGGGGTCCGGTCATCGACAACAGTGACCACGCTTCGTGTGGGGTATTGTGTTACTCCACGAAATGAATGCATGTGCTAACATTTACATTGCAAACAACAGTGGTCTCTACTTTGGAAAGGATAAAAATTGTGACAAGATTGGTCCGAAGTCTGACAGCAACAATCATCCTGCGTTCATTGCAATTTGCATCCCAACGAGGACATATTTCCATTCCTCGGCTGAAAGAATCGGTGACGAGTTTTCTTGCGTGCAACCTTCATCACTCTTGCACTGCGGGAGTAATTCGTCTCCATCAAAGTCGTCGTCAAGAGGAGAAGATACATTGAGACCAGGCATCGTTTGTGGCTGCACATGTCGGCTGTTCAAGTTGCAATGAGGAAAGAGGTAATCGTCCTTGGGAAGTTCGATCTCGCACGAGTTCGGAAGCAGGCCTGATGTTGAAGTCACAGTCAATGGCAGGAACTCCCTTGCCATAACATTTGGATCTTGTGAACTGAATGAATCAAAATTCACAAAATCCCTTTGAATACTCAATTCATCAGAATTAGGGACAGAGCCCCGTGCACGGTGGTGAGTCATGTTGTCATAGGACAAGAATGGAATGTTCGTATCGACATGTTCTTCAGACGAGAACATGCATGATGGGTGGAAGTCCAGTGACTCAGGTTCACTAGTGGTCAAGCACTTTCTTGAATCTTGTACTTCAAAGTTCTCAAAAAGGTCACTATCAAAGCAGTCTTGAATGGATCTTTCTTGCAACGAAAACGAAGGTGGGCTATGTTTCGAACGCTTCATCAGATGAAACAATGAAGTGTTATGGCGATGGAAGAATACATGAAAGTATCCCGGATTGCAAGGACCTTTGGAACCAGTGAGTCGTTGAAACTGCCACAGATTGAGCTGTCGTTGGAAAGACTTGTACTTGCTTTGCCGTTTGAAAAATCTAGGCATGACATGCTTGACAAACAAGGCAGGTTCATGAACCTTGAAAGAAGCATTGTTGTCAAGCCATGAAACAATATGGTCGAATCCTTCGTTTGCTGCGGCTTCCAGTAGTGAATGAAGTCTCCAAGGGAAAGTTAGGCTATCGGTATCATTGTTGAAGTTTGTATCGTCAGTGAGGGTTGATGAAGCCTCGTCGCCACTCTGCACTGGGTGGTGTCGTTCTCCGAGCATGGCATTGATTACCGGTATGAATTGTGCATCATTACCAGGCTGCTTTGGTGGAATAATTGATGTCATGAGGATGATGATACGAATACCGGGGGTTTTAAATCCTGTTTGGGCGTTTTGGAGTGAGTCTTTTTCACTTTTATCAAAAATGTGAGGGCCCGTATTACTCGAGAAATGGCTCGGGGCTTCAACGATTCTTCAAACGCTTTACCTGAACAGTGAATAGTAGCGGAATGCAGAATGTATTTGCTGTTAGAACTAAATTCGCATAGTAGTTTTCCACTCTATCTAATACCTGTAATCAGCGACGGAATGAATCATTACAGTTGGTTTGGCAATTAGTGAACTCTTGGATTTTCTCCCTCATATGTTGAAGGGAGGAGGTGTACTACCAATGCGAACTATGTGAACTTCATATTGCGAACTGTCGGATCAAATTGCATCAGTTAAAGTCATAGTGGGCCATCCAGAACGCCAGTCGTGAGTCGAATTCTAATTTTCCCTAGTATTGACGGTATTGAACTTCAATCCACTTTTGAACAATAAAGTTACTTCAACTTAAAAGAGAACTCGTCAGGGGAAAACCGAAAATCACTGTTGTACTACCGGTAGTACGTTGCTCCTCTCGAGGTAGAACGGCCCAATTGGTTTTTAGTATCCATGACCAAGGTTCCTCCGTTTACACAAATTTGTTACGAAGACGTTGAACTTTCCGATTCCGGGCTTATGCTAACTTGCGTAGCACAGCACCACCAACATCGGGTAGACTGTGAAAATTATGCAATGAATCTAGCATAAAGAAGGATCATTTATCGCCCCTTTTTTACATTGCATCTCCCGTGGAGGCAGTGCATCTGTTGTGTGTGTACTGAACCCCAATTACCGATGCTTCTCTCCTTGCAAGAGACTACTATTGTCGACAAGAAGCCGCCTAAACAGTGAATCCGTACCATTTAAGAGACTTTGAATGTCGGGTAACGTCGCAATGCGTAGGGAACAATTTTTCAATCCATGAGGAAAATTTTTAGCAAGGCCGTCAGGTACGTCAAAATGGACTGTGCAGCTTCCTCTTTCCAGGTAGTGAGAATAGTCAACAGTGAGTCACTATTATAGCGAGCGCTATGCCATCATCAGTGGGACACATAGTTGTCCATGCCCGTAGATTGATGGAAGTGGATATCATTATTATTGTGGACCTTCCAGAAGTCAATGGCAACTGAGTGATGCCATAATTCGCAACATATGACACAACCAGTTGTAGTAGTGGAGGATGATTCTGTGCCACGCAAACTTAGTATAATAGAACAGATGACGGTTCTGGGCTACACATCCTCCTGGGATGCACTTGTATATCTGTCTGTTGCATCCATAATCGATTAAAAAGCACAAATTGTACATCTTCAATACAGGTTTTGTTTGGATTTTGGATTTCTAGCACTAATATCTCTATAACTACATGCATTTACAGTGATAGTGAATCACTGGCACTAAACCGATTTTTAACTGCCCCCGCGCCAGCCAAACAAATCGCGCATTTTTGTTGGAAGGAGCGCTTTCCATTTTCCGTTTTCCCGCGTCATTTGTATTCTTCATTGTCATCCAAAAATCAATTTGTTGACGGAAGCATACCATTGCTGAATGATAATAAAATATGCCGCAGTGTCCAAAGCTTGCCCTCTCAATCTTCTGGGTGCTGATCGTAGTCTACCTGGTTTGGCCAATCGCTCTAGCAGTTGCAGGGTTCTGGATCTTGTTAATGGTAAGCCGTCGTGTGCCACGTTGTGTTGCTGCATTGATCTCCGACAAACCACCAACTCATCCACCTCTTCTAGCCTTTTGAGGCATGCTTTCCTTTCATAGAACCCATCACTTCATTTTTTGAGCGGTTGGTTACTTGGCCTCGGGAATTCGGGCATGCCATCATGAGCGGCACAGAAAGCTTCCCCGAACCATAACATTTTTTATGGCAGCGGTGATTAAGGCTGACCCCAATTACTACTATCCTCGATGCTCCCCCCCCCCTTGCAAGAGTCAATTGCCGACAAGCCTAACCGCTGAAACATCCGTACCAGGTAAGAGAATTCAAATAACTTGCAGTCTGTAGGCAACAATTTTTCAATCCATGTTTAGCAGCATATTTAGCAGGGTCAGATACATCAAACTGAGAAGCTTTCCAGGTAAGAATAGTCAACAGTCAGTCACTACATGTGTCACTCTTTACTTCACAATTAAGGGTCGATATAGCGAGCGCTAGCGGCACTTCTAGCAGAGTCCAGGAGATCACCATCGACTAAATCGCAGCCCGAAAGGTGATTGATTTCATGTCGTAGGACCGTAGTAACAACCTCCATCGACGGTCGTTCTGCGCTACTCGAAAAGCAGTCTTGCAACAAACGACGAATGGAAGCAGGCCACTCGGGATCAATCGTCGGTCGGTAGCCCATGTACAATACTTTACGTTTGATCTCTTCATCTTTGAGCTTCGGATAGGAGGCCTCCATTTGACATATTTCCCACAGCAACATCCCAAACGAATATACGTCAGCTTTTTCTGTGTAAGGCTGAAAGAGTGCAACTGCTCATAATACAGTTAGGGATACCATGAACGAGGTTTCCTCATTTAAAAATGCAATCTAGTCATGCGTACCTTCAGGTGCCATGTAGTTCAAGGTCCCAGTGTCACCGGTCAGAGTGAAGGTTCCTGATTGGAGTTCATCTGGTCGAAATTCTATAGCAAGGCCAAAATCGAATAATTTTGGATCATTTCTCACGTCTACAAACAATGTCATTGTCAGGAAATCAATCATCCAAACTTGAATTTATACCAAAAACACGACGGGACACTTACCGAATCCAATGTTATTTGGTTTGAGGTCTCGAAACATGATACTAGGGGAAAAAAAAGAAGAAAAATTTGATCAGATTTTCCTGCCGACTAAATTGCAATCAATCTCAAAAAGTTATACTCACTTGATGTCATGGAGGTAGGCCAGGGCACTGGCAATATCGTAGGCCACCAATAAACGTTTTGCCAAAAAATGTTTCTCCCTTCGTTTGTGGTAATCAAAGAGCTTGTGGAAGACGCTGTGATCCTTCTCATTCCACTTTTTTATTCGATCCGTCAATGTGCTATAAATTTTATCCAACACCAAGAATGCATGAGGATCGAATAGATCTCCCGCGGATGCTGCCCTCATTTTGATAATATTCGGATGTCGCACGGAACTCAGGAACTTGAATTCTATCACCAAATCAACCGTCGAACTTAAAAATGCCGATGGATCGTGAAAGTTCTCTGGATGCATACTTTTCAACGCATATCGGGGATCCTTTCCATGACGAAGACAATGTTTTTGCATAAATTTTCGATTCTGAACAGTACCTTCCTTTAAATCATCGTCGGAACAAAAGTCTTGCAGGGAACCTTCTCCTTGGGTCTCACTTTCGTCCTCATTTGCTCGCAAGGTAATGCGCTTAATTCCACGAACTACAAAGAATCCTCCTCTGCCCAATACTCCACACACCTCAATTTCTTTTTTAAATTAAAAAAGCCTCTTGTCAGCAACTGGAAGCCACAATAATCATGCATGATGAAAAATATTGCCTTTGCCAACATGGGTACCTACCATCGCGGTGAAATCTAGGAATACGCTCCTCTCCTTTGAGATTGACAATTTCCCAATCTTTTGTTCGTTCTTGGACAATGGTTCTAGCCCGACCCAAAAGCTGCGACACGGAATAATCGCCAATTTTTTGGCACTCGGTGACAGTATTATTGCCACTGTTTATAGAACTTGCCGTGGTGGAATTCGTTTCCACTGCCATTGTTTGCGTTGTAGTACCGTAGAATAATGACTGGCAAGTTGTATAGTTGCGTTGGAATGGCACCTTGGAATGGCCGTTGAATATGGCTTCACTGGTTACCAAGTGAGGGATGTGTGTGTTCTTCCTCCAGAAGTTGCTTGAGAAGTGAGTTCGGTGTTTGTCCCATAGTCGGGGGGAGACGATGCAGACTGTGATTGGGATTCGCGTAGTTTGCAGTACGGAAGGTCAGTACCTGTACGAGGTCGCAGAATCTGGGTGCAACTTGGATGAATTTGTACCCGACTTTTGCTCCGTCCGAATCGTGAGTGAGTCAACCCGACTTAAAACGTACTAGTACCTGGTATTATATGTACTTGGCAAAGGTACAAGACGAAGTTTGGTGCAAGTCCATGAGCTTCTGAATGTATAGCACAACTGCCGGTAAACTACTAATGTTGGTACTATATTTTTTGTTTCAATTCCTTTGGCAGTATTTTCCTACCGTAGCTTGTATGCATAGACAGAATGATAAGCAAGAAAACACAAACCTACAATCTACTGTTGGAGTAACGAGTACATTCTCCTGCCTGGCCCCCGCTGGTGGTCGTTGCACCACAAGGTATTCCTACTACGATCACCATCCTATAAATATGACAAGAACCACCAGTGGTAGTACAGAGCAGAAGTATAATTTTCTTGATTGTTTGTCTGCTTCTCAGTGTCCTATTAAACTTGTTAATAAGGTTTTGAGTCGGAATTATCGAACTACTTTTCGTAATACCCAAAGGGAACTTGCCATAATAGCAAGAGCTGCATTCATTGGTTTCATCTCATTGATTAATGCCTGCCAGGATCCACTTCCTTGTTTCCCACTAATGATGGCCCAAAAGGGGATATTGGACGTCCTGGATTCATATTCGGGAGACAGAGTCCCTCCCATGCCCCTTTGAAAGCGAGAATCGGTATGAGCTCCTCCTAACCATGCCACTGCAGCCGGACCACACCACCAGACACGTTGTGGCAACGTTGCGACGAGACAGGCTTGGCCCAAACCAATCATACCCAAAGACCACAATCCAGGATGTCGAGTAATCCGTTCCAAACCATGAAGCGTGGTATCCCCTTGTTTAGCATCTGTAAAATCAAATGGACAACGAACTTGCACTGAACTATTGGCCACTGCCACTGGAATTTGCATTTTGGGAATCGCTTGGGATGCCATGATGGTACCGAGGGATAAACACAACCAACCACCCATCGCGGCCGATAATGGGGCCTTTTTCCAAAGAATAAACGTGGAGGGTAGTGCCTGCATTTTCCGCAGCGAGTAATAGCCATAGCCTATCGAGGCAGTCGCAATCGTGGATAGAGTACCATACGCCAAATGATAACGGTCATCACCAAATTGGCGGATCAGCCAGGTCCGATTCTCACTCAACAGGACATTTTCGGCAATAAAAATGCCCAACCTCCCGCGGCCCATCGCATCGCTGGATATCTCATGACTGGAAGTATCGAAGACATGTTGTTGTTTTCACAGGGACTCTGGTACAATCAATGATAATAATAATAATAATGCGTGTATGTGATGAGTGTGAGCAACAAATCTATACACGTGTCGGGCAACAACACTTTGTCAATTCGCATATTATATCGGTTGTCGGTCGAACCAGCACAGTCCGGACGAAGGGTGAAGTCCAGGCAATAAATTCTCGGCGCCTGTGCTTTTTTGCGCGCTGTCCTTCAACACCGGCTGGCGTTCATTCACGTCTACCGGTATATATCACCGCTCGAGCAAGAACCTACGAGATCCAATTCAAATTCTACCAGGTACCAGGTACGCGTGACAAGTACCAGGTACCTGGTACGGTACATGGTACCAGGTGCAAGTAACAGTACTTCGGGTGTGTACCAGGTACGGTCTACGCAAAGTGGTGGTGGGAGTGTACCGTAGTGGGCGTGAGACCGTTGACTTTGATGGTGTTATAGAAACATTCAAGAGGTACCTTGCATCGTATTGGACAAGAGTAGCATTGATTTGATCGCAGTCGTTTATATATATATTGCAACCATCATGAGAGCCAAACAAAGAGCTCCGTCCTCGGCGCCACTATCAGGTGGCTGCTCTAGTTTGGACTCGTCGCCACCCTTTCTCCCACTCGAAGAGACCATGGGATCCGACAACACCTACAACAACAATGATGATGATGATGATAGTGAACACGACGGCAAACGAAAATCAAGAGTGCCCTTGGTGGTATCCTCCAGCAATTTCAAGATACCCAAGATTGACGGCAAGAAACTGGTTCTTGTCGTTCTTGGACTCTTCTTTGGTATAATCCTCTGGGAATCATTTTTTGTCGAACCAGAAAATCGAATGATTCAACCCGATTTTGCCGATAAATTCCTTGTTTGGGTGGAGAAAAATCCAGGATGGGGCTTGGGAGCAATTTCCATTGTCATCGCAGCAGCTGTGGTGACATTAGTCCCGATTGGTACACCCCTGACCTTGGGATGTGGATATATTTATCGAGGAGTGTATGGATGGAAATTGGGATTGTTTGTGGCGACTGTGGTCAGTATGTTGGGTTCGTGTTTGGGAGCAGTCATTTGTTTCTTGTTGGGGCGATATCTCATGCGGGAGACGGTACAACAATGGGTACGAAAATATCCTTTATTTGATGCAATTAATGTTGGTAAGTAGAATCGAAAGTACCCATGCCACGAGGACCACATCCATTTTCCTCCCTCACGATCCATCATCTTGCTCCCTGTTCTTGGTCGTAACAGCCGCCAAAGAACAAGGCTTTAAAATCATGGCCATGTTGTATTTGACTCCTGTCATTCCACTAGGATTGGTGAGCTACATGTGTGGAACAACCTCCATGAATATTTACGCCTTTGCCCTGGCCAAAATATTTGCACTACCTCTCTACTTGATTTATACCTTTATGGGAGCCTCGGCTCATTCCTTTGTGAAGCGACGTGGGACCAAAGCTGGAGATAGCATGGGAATATCCGCATCCGATCACGCCAAACAACTGGAAGAAAACCGGTTCTTGTTGCTTTCGGGACTGTTATTGAGTGTCGTCATGATGGCGTTGATTACAAAACACATTCGAAAAGAACTCATGAAGGTAAGGATAGAGCATTGATGAAATCACTCTCGGTAGGGCAAGATGATTTTCCAATTCAAAGAATTCTTGAATACAATGTCACATCATTTTCTTACGCTCCATCTGTCGTTCTTCATTCATATTCTTTCCAGATTCTCGAAGAACAAAAGAAAGAGAAACCAGAAGCAGCAGTGCATTTGTCGCCAGCACGCCATGGCGATGATATGGAAGATCTTGGAATGGAATTGGGGTTGCACCGACGTGGTGTCAAGACGGAGGTAGTGGATGGAATGACATGAGAAATTAAAAAAACAGCCTGGAACCAAACGACGCACCGCTTGGGGACTACTTTCAAAAACGGAACTCTAGTGGGGAGATGTGACTGCACTTTCATGAACTTTAGTACAATAATTCAAGAGTGATGGTCATTCATACATTCCATATCACCATCTACCCTTCTTCCACTCAGTCGATCATTTCCTTGATCTGCTGGATGGCCCATAGAGTTGAAATCTGTCGCCCACTGGAGGACTTTGATTGACGTTCATGGATCTAACATTTCGTGCCTAACATTTAAACGAGTTCTGATGAAAATATCTAATGTATATAAATATATCCTTTTTTTCATGCATGCTGAGAGAAGTGGATTTTTCCAGCCAAGAAGCGAAATTACGGCATTCGACTCGAAAGAATAAAGATTTACCGTTAAGTTACAGTTACAAAGCCATTTCCTGATCGATACAGACGAAGTCGATCGTCGTGCCCTACATCATGTATTTCGACAGCGTTCGCATGGAAAGGGCGAAAATTGTATCTTTCGTATATGTTGTGTTGTCTGCGACAAGGTCAACATCACAAACGTGCTCACAAATATTCCCAAGCCCATATCTTGTTATATTTTGTTTTTAAGCAAAGAAAGAGAACACGATGTCCGCCAGAACTGCACTGGATGAACTCGCTAATGATGGATCCTTCAAACGAAAGGATGCCGCCTGGAGAAACTGGATCAGTCGAGGTACGTGGCTTGTTTTCTCGTTTCCAACCTTGTTCTACCGAGAGTAAAGGGTGTGGAGTTGCTTATTAGTGCGTCAGTATAGTCATGGACTCGCCGCACTCGCTCACTTGCGAAATTTCTATTTTCTTGGTCGAGTAGAAGAGGGAGCAGAGTTTCCTCCAGCCAAGGATCGATATCATCTCTACGTTGCCTATGCCTGGTACGTTGCAAGTGCTTCATTTTCCCGAGAGTGGTCGATCGGTCGAGTGTTTTTATCTCATTTGGTTTATTTGTTATTGAAATATCTGTGTGTGTTTGTGGTCACAGTCCCTGGGCCCATCGAACGTTGATGGTACGAGCCCTCAAGGGTTTGGAAGATGTCATTTCGATTACTGTCGTACTACCCGTTTGGAAAAAGACCAAACCCAATGATCCGAATGATCCTCATACGGGGTGGGTATTTGCCGACCCCAACGGAGATCCCTATCCCAATTCCATTGGACTGGGCGGGCCCTTTCCTGCCTTTACACCTGCCAACGAAAAGGATCCCGAATTTGGCTCTTTTTCTGTCCGAGAATTGTACGAACATGCTAAGGATGTCGATGGCAAATATACGGTTCCCATTTTGTGGGATAAATTGAACAAGACGATTGTCAGCAACGAGTAAGTTCTTTTGTATAATATTGGTCCCACCAAAAAATGTCCTTGAGAAAAAGTAAAAATCGCTGACATTGTCATTATAAATCATTCCACACTATCAGATCTTCGGAAATTATTCGCATGCTCAACTCGGAATTTAATGAATTTGCCAAGAATCCTACTCTTGATTTGTACCCGGAAAGTTTAGTCGACGAAATTGAAAGTGTGAATGATTGGGTTTACAAGACCCTGAACAATGGAGTTTATCGATGTGGATTTGCCACGTCTCAGGCTGCCTACAATACCGCGATTGAAGAATTGACGGTATCCTTTGATCGAGTCGAAGAAATTTTGTCCCGTCAACGATATATTGCCGGGGATGTCTTTACCTTGGCCGATGTTCGACTTTTTGTCACCCTGCTCCGCTTTGATGAAGTCTATGTGGTCTACTTTAAATGCAATACCCGCAGTACGGCCTCGTCGCCCCACATTTTGAATTATCTCCGAGAAATTTATCAAATGACCGGAGTCAAAGATACCGTGAATATGGATCAAATCAAACTTCATTACTATGCCTCTCATCCCAATCTGAATCGATGGAGTATCATACCCAAAGGTCCCGACTTTATCAAGCAATTGGAACAATCTCATGATCGTGACTCGTTGTTCAAAAAGGAAAAGTTGTAACCGTGAGTTAAGTCGGGAACCAATGTGTGGTGGGGCGAAAGAATCGGATAGTAAATATCACTGACATGAGGTTGGGAAAAGTTGCAGAATGGTAGCATTCACGTTTCACTGTCGTCCGCAAGTACAACTACAAGCGAAAGTGTAGCTGAAAAAGTCCGACTTCTGGATGGTCACGCCAGAAAATTTCTAGAGGGTTCTCATTTGCTCCATATGATTATCCCATTGCATCACCCTTGTATTGTCGCCACACAAACGGAGGAATGGCTACCGGTACGACGACTTGCTAGGTAGCATCAAACCAAGTACATCGATTACTTCCATAGTACGACGATTCACTGCTAACGAGCGAAGTGACGAGGTGATATCTAGTCAGCCAAGAAGCAAATGTTGTAGCCCATCATATTTCTTTACATTCTATCGACTAGCAGATCGATTTAAGAAATACTTATTGGTTGTTCATCATGATTGACTTTCTACCATTAATATTATCGGCCGTACTACTTTTGCTAGATGCCTCTTGTGCTGCCAAGTGCTGGCACCATGAGGATATTCTCCCATTCGTGTTGCTTCATTTTTTGAAATTCTTCTATCTTTTGTATTTGTTGTTTCAGAGTTTTCTCTGGCTCGATCCTCTTGTTCCTCCGAGTCCGTTTTGCTACGTTTCCTGTGTACTTACATCGTCTGACTCGGCACAAGCAGTGGTACCGGTATCATTTTTCTCTGGTGTCTCGTCGTCTTGTGTCGTAGGAAGATGGAGAAAACATTTTTTGCATGTTGGGCAAAGGATCATTCTGCCAGTGTTATTCTCCATGCCGGTATCTTGTTCCGACTTTTCTTCTTGCGTGAGAATATAGGTGACCATACAATCTCTATGGTAAACATGGCGACATTCTTGGTTCAATGACCAAACAATAAATTGGTCGTACTCATAGTTCTCGATGCAAATAACACAACAGTCCGACACAAATGTCTCCTTCTTGTTGTTTATAATTTCGAGAGTTTCTTCTTCCTGCTCCCCTCGGCTTGCTAAGTATGCCGCACGAGCACTCGCATTGTTGTTGAGATGATGTTGGGGTTTCACTTCGGATACAGCAACAGGAAGGCTGCAATGACCATCATCATCATCAATGGTGCTAGAGTCCTCCTTGGTACTGAGTCTTCCATTATCACCATTCTTGTCAACGCAAGAGCCCTGACCGAGTTCCAAATCGTCACCACAAAGCTGCTGCGAGCAAGGTCAGGAGGTAACAGAAACGATGATCCACAACAATCATGAAAGGAAATGCACAAATTGACATGGTGCGTCGACCATTGTGTCCCAAGCAATCATGGAAAAACAATACAAGCGAAGCAAAAAGAAATCAGATTTTGGTTGACTATCGTATCATTCCGAGCGAGATTTCCTCACTCTTGTCCATTTCAGCCATGCTCTATTTTTTGCTGGACTTACCATCAAGCAACCCATAGACTCGAAAAGTTCCATAATCTTCTTACTTTTTTTTTTTCCTTTCGGTCAGCTTCCAGCTGTGCCGCAAGTAGATTGGCTTTTTGGACTTTCTGGGAATGTCTTGCCAATAAAAAGTAAAGAAACATTAGTACTCCAAGAATGCACAAGAAAACTCCCATATCTGTATAGGAATGAGATGCTCCTTGGTAGGCTGACCGGGTCGTATTGACGTGCTTCAGATTCCTTTTTGTCCCAAGACCTTCATTAGTCTGGCTCACTGAAATCGCAAACGATGCTGATTCTGTTGCTATCTCGAGGTGAGGCGATAGTATCATTTCCAAAAGTGAAAAGACGGGTTTGTCCCCTGTTCTTCCAGTTATATCCTTTTCCTTGTTGAGTTCCTTGCGAGGGTGCAATGATTGTGCTGACTGGTGTGGGAAAAATTTGCCGTGGCGAGTTGTTCATGTGGACAGGTTGGTCACGTCAAATTTACCAGTGGAGTCGATATTTTGAATGTCAAGCATTGCTTCTGTGCAGCCTCATGGGCATATTACTTGACCAAAGACCGCATAAACCAATCACGAAACCATAAGTAACAAACCTTTACCCGTCGCTGTTGCAAACGTGTTGGAAAGAATCAAAGAATTGGTCCATGCCTTCCTTCCAATTAGGCAACATTTCGTCACATAAAAACGCCACCAACGACAAGTACCGTAAGACAATCCGGAATTCACGGCCACCTGATCAGAAGCTGTGAAGTAACCTGGGCTCACTCACCCCATCCTCATCGGTCACTCACATACTCCCGTATGATAGAATGCCGATGACGGAAAAGGGTACTTGTAATGTGAAGGGTGGCATTCCTTGTCCATTGTTGTGCATGATTCATTTCGAAACTTGGTTGACTTTTAGTGTACAATGCGGGTAGATCGTTTTCTATTTGGTGTTCCTACTGGTGTGGTCCTGGTGTCAAGAAAGACGACTGGTGCGTCAACATATTCTAATTTATGTGCCTATCGGGATCTCTCCTTGCATCAAGAAGGTACTATCGTCCTCGCCTCCATGATAGCTTCGATGTCACTTCTGTTTTGAACTTGTGATGAAGTCTTGAGAATTCTGCATGTTTGTCCTACTATTCCTGGATGATTGATAACACTGTTCATGCACGTTGGGCAAAGTATCTTCCTATCTCCGGCATTTCCTCCAACAAGAATGGAACCGACATGCAATGCCTGTGGTATGCATGGCGGCAAGCTTGACTCAGGGACCAAACAGCTACTTGGCCATGCTGGCAGTTCTCCATGCAAATAGCACAGCAGTCACACACAAACAATTTCTTTGTTGGTGCATTGACTCATTGTCCGTCAATACGGAACCAGTGACCTCTTCTTCCAGCTTGTGAAGTACACCCTTGTTGTCGCTCTATCACTATAGAGCAATCCTGCTTTGATGAAGTCATCAATTTTTCATCCTTGCTACAGTCCAAAGTTGAGTATTTGCAGCTCATCTCATCATGCCTGAGGAAATAACCTTTTATTCCAATGTCTTCAGAAGCTGTGCTGTCATCATTGTCCAATAACAATGTTCCCAAGCGTAACCGCACCACAGGTATTTTGTTCCAAGCCTGCATCTTTATTTGAATTGCTTATTGATGCAGAGAAATCGGCCACATTGGTTCTTATTGATAGGTCGGCGTCAAGCTGGCAAATAGTAGTGCTACTTGTCTGCCGAGTTGCACCGTTCTCCAAATTATCGTGGCCTGTCAAACCAATTATTACAGCGTAAGAATTTCAAGTTCAATGGAAAGTCTTTGCTTCATATTTGTACAACGGGGATCCTGCTGACAAAAGCGGGAAAAAGATAGAATTATTTTGTTCGTCCATCGATTCAACAAGACGATTCATCGTTGAAAATGAGCGGGCTCCTCCCCACTTGCCTTCACTCACCACTGTAACACAAAAATAAATACTACGTTAGTAATAAATATGCACGACCCAGACGAATTTGTGTGTGACAGACCCTCCAGAAAGCCGGGGTAGGTTGGATGCATGCGCACCGGGTGAGTGGTCTATTCTTGCCATAGTATCATGAAGGCGTTTTCCTATCGTTAAAGGACTTGGGCAATACGATCGTAGCCGTTAATTCGGACGGTTGTTTCTGGGTTTCCGCCCGCGCTTGGCGTATATATAGTCCGTTCCCAAGTTCCTCGGCACGTTCCATATTAGGAAGATTCGATGAACAGATCGAAAATATTTCTTAGAGTGTTGTAGGTCCAACGTCTTTGTCGCGCTGTGAGGCATTTTCCTATATCCATGTATATCTGGATCGTCCTGTCTATATAGAGTGCTTCGTCCGATATCGGCTTCGCTTCATCTTGCATCATTCAAATCTGCGACGAGTCTTTCCGCGGTCACGTGCTGTCAAGCAATACCAAATCGATTTGCAAAAGAAGAAAAAATAGAAAAACATCAAGAAGTTAACCATGATGTTGCAATCCTTTCGATGGTTGGCGTTGACAATAGCGATCGTGGTGAGCGCTGAAGCAAATGGGGATGAAGTGTACAAGGATGGAATGATTTTGCAGGAAGAACATTCTGCAGAATCATCTTCTTCATCGATTACGACCGCAGCCACCCCCAACAACCACAATTTTCTTCGCCGAGAGTTACAAACAGTTCCATATTGTCGGGCTACGAGTTCCAAAAACACCTATGTTTGTGGTGGTGTCGCTGGTGTCACTACCGATACTTGCCAAGGCAGCACGGCCACTTGTGAAGGGCAGAGGTACGACTGCACCTGTTCTGGTATCACCGAGACTTCTTGTGCCTACTGTCAAGTTCGCACTGCCAACTCTATCATGTGCCAGGTTTCCGGAACATCTTTAACGTTTGTGGACACGAACTTTTTGGCAAAAACATGCACTTGTGAATACATGGGATATGGACAAGTCAACCAGACTTGCTATTATCCTCAAATGAGCCCGATTCCTTTCCAGGCACCTGCACCGCAACCAGTCCTTACACCGGCACCATTCGAATACACGCCACCAACACTAGCGCCAGCACCAACTCCCATTGCCCTTTCACCATTTACCTTTACGCAGCTGAATTGCAAGGCGGTCAATCCGTTTACTCCTATTGTTCTCGCTGCCAATGCGTCCTGCACGTCACTTGCCAATTACGACTGCGCTTGCTCGGGATCCAGCGAGACGTCGTGCACGTATTGCCAAGTTCGAGGGTTCGAATCGATTCGTTGCATGGCGACGGGTTCCATAGATTCGTTCAACGACCCTACGGGCAAAATTGCCACGTGCAAATGCGAGTATAAAGGATATGGAAAAGCCCAATCCTACTGCTATCAAGGAGTACCATCGGGCGATCCAATTTTTTCGTCACCCGCACCGTCCGTACCCACAGCCCCACGAGATGATACGAGTGTACCACAACCTGTGCAATTTGCGACAGAGACTCCCGTGGCAGCGCCTGTGGCAAATGGGGCTCAGGTTCCAGTATATGTTGCACCACCACCCGTGTATGTCCCACCGGTTGCGGAAACTACGATACCGCCTCCTGTCTATGTACAACCACCGCCTATTCAAGAAGCAGGTGATGACAAAGAGCCCAAGAAAAGCAAGAAACGAAGACTGTCACGCACTCGTTGATAAGCAATCATGAACCAAGGATTTGGTTTGTTATCATCATCATTATTCTTATCGCCACTCATACAAGTTCGAGGGAATGAATTGAATTTCTTGAAGATATTCAAGATATCCCTCGAAGATTGCCATCCACCATTGTGTATTGATGCATTTTGCAAAAGTAAAGAATACGTACTACTACTACTAAAATAAATAGAGCGCCTGTTAAACATGAGGAAGCTCGTTTGATAGTAGCGTTGATGCGGGTCTAATCATATATTAACGTTAGTACATAGTAGTAACACAAACCTTCCGGTAGAGCGTTCGTGGTCGAGTCAGTCGACCCAGTGATGGCCAATGGCCACGTAAAACCGACATCAACTTGTACCTACAACACTGGTGGCCTCTTTGAATGAAAATGAAGACAACATGGACCACCAAGAAGATGAATTGTACATGCAAGAAGCTTTAAAGGTAGCCTCCCGTGCCTTGCAAGTGGGAGAAGTTCCCGTGGGATGTGTCTTGGTACTACGAAACCATTCCTCCATTCCAGAGGGAGAAAGTGTCATCATCTCGCATGGTGCCAATCAAGTCAATGCCACGCGGGATGCCACACGACATGCCGAAATTGTAGCCATTGATCGATTACTCACCCATAGTGTTTCGACGGATCAATTACGTCTATCTCCTACAACCATGACCAAGGGAAGTGCCGTGGGGGTGACGGTACCTCCATCGGTCTTGTTGGCCCGACAAGAACAATGGCTAGATGAATGGATCAATGTTCCCGAGGATCCGACTCATTGGAAAAATAACTTTGGTTGGAGAAGAAGAACTACTACCAGCCAAGAAGAATGGCCATCTGTCCAAATGTTGCAACATTGTGATCTCTATGTGACTTGTGAACCTTGCATCATGTGCGCCGCCGCCTTGGCGACCGTGGGCATTCGACGGGTGGTGTATGGATGTCGCAATGATCGATTTGGTGGATGTGGATCCTTGTTATCCTTGCATCTACCAGAAAAAGACGAAGACCAAACAACAACTGCAGGAGTGGATGAAACCGTCAGGAATGGTACCTGCAGCAACAATATGAGTTTCGGATATGAGGTACGGGCAGGAGTGTTGGAAGAGGAGGCTATACGATTATTACGATCCTTTTATGATCGAGAAAATTTTCATGCCCCCGATGAGAAACGAAAGCGCAAAGAGCCCTATGCCTAACTATAAAAGTGGGAACCATTTTCTAGCAGTGCCAGTGGTATCAAAGGGCTTCTATTCTCTTTCTCAATAGACCAAAAGTCGATACATCTCATTGATTTACTATTTACATCGTCGTGGTTTGTACTTTTTGATATTCTTCTTGACACCCTGTAATCGTTCCTTCTTTTCTTGTTTCTTTTGTTCTTGCTTTAATTTGTCTTGGACGGCCTTTTCCTTGGCCTCTTTTTCTCGTTTCTCTCGTTGTCCTGCCAATGAATTTCGCAAATGTTCTTGAATAGCACCAAAGGGATCTTTTTGAAAGGCTGGATGCTCCATGACGAGATTCATTCGTTGAATTTCACTGGCCACGATTCCCTTTTTGGCTCGATTGGTTCCATAATTTATGGTAGTATCATGGTCGTCGTGTCCCGGATTGGTGGTAGTACCGGTACTTGTTGTTTTGGTAGTATCGAGTAAGGCTTCCCGAATGGCATCCAATCCATCGATACGTCGTTTTTGTTCTTCCTTTTTTTGTAGCATTAATGTGGACAAGATGAGTTTTTCCCTCTTGAGATATTGATCTCGTTTGGCTTGACGTTTGCGTTGTCCACGACTCAGTGCTTGATTTTCCAACACAACGTCGGATGTATCAGTCGCATCCTGCTGCTTGGTAGCTGAGGATGATGTTTTGATTGTTTCTGGGTCGGTCTCATCGTTCTTGGGGGTGGTGACCGCCATGGGAAGTGGATCGGCAGCTGCCACCCGCCGAGCCACACGGCTTAGTTTCTTATTCTTGGTAACTTTGGGCATCTTTTCTTTTACTCTCAAGTTTCTTTCTTTCTTTTGTGTGTGAGTGTGTGACGAGGTGGAATGACAATACTACTACTGTACAATAGGGACTAGAGATAGACTGCCAATATTTGTTCCACGAAATACATGCCTTTTTTTGGGTGGCTCGCAATCGATGTGCATCGACATTGGCGCCCCCAAAATCTTCCAGTCAATCAAAAGGGGGACCCCAAACGTTCATGGTAGGGAGAGTTGCCAATCCGGTATGGCACGCAAGCCCTTCTGACACGTTCTCCATTCACAATTCACATTTGCAAATCTGGCGGATACAACCCTAAGAGGCAAGAATTGGATCATCATCCACAACAAAAAGACCAACCAGCGGTGACACCACATGCACGTTGGAAGAATGGGCGACTCGAAACCAAACATTTCATTGGTAGTGATTGGTCATGTAGATGCAGGTATGTCGGATTCGTGATGTGAGGTGATGGTGCTCCTCAAGTTGTAACACCCCCATGATGTCCTTGAGACATGCTCGTTTCACTCATTTCTTGTATTGAATCTTGTGTTTTCTCTATCATAATGTATTCTCTAGGTAAATCGACGACAACGGGTCATTTGATATATAAATGTGGTGGAATTGATCAACGAACCATTGAACGGTATGAAAAAGAGGCCGAAGAGCAAGGCAAGGGATCTTTCAAATTTGCCTGGGTTTTGGATCGTCTCAAGACGGAACGAGAACGAGATTTATCGATTGATTTGGCTCATTGGAAATTTCAAAGTCCCAATTACAATTTTACCATTATTGATGCTCCGGGTCATCGCGACTTTATCAAAAACATGATTACGGGAACCTCTCAAGCCGATGTGGCTTTATTAGTAGTGGATGCCACCCCGGGTGGATTTGAATTGGGCATGCACAAGGATGGACAAACTAGGGAACATGCCTTACTAGCCTATACCTTGGGTGTCAAACAAATGATTGTGGCCTTTAATAAAATGGATGATTCGACGGTACAATATTCCGAAGCGAGATACAAGGAAATTCGAGGAGAGACCAGTGCCTTTCTCAAAAAGATTGGTTACAAACCCATGAAAATCCCCTTTGTTCCCATTTCCGGTTGGACGGGAGAAAACATAATTGAAAAGTCGACGCGCATGCCTTGGTATGAGGGTCCCCATTTACTCGAAGCCTTGGATGCCATTACTCCACCTCAACGACCTATCGATAAACCTCTACGAATTCCAATTCAAGATGTATACAAAATTGGTGGTATTGGGACGGTTCCCGTGGGTCGGGTCGAAAGTGGGATATTAAAACCTGGCATGGAACTTCGCATTGCCCCCATTGGATTAGTGACCAAAGTCGTATCGGTAGAAATGCATCATGAAAACTTGCCCCAAGCCTTTCCCGGTGATAATGTTGGCTTTCAATGTGAAAGCTTGTCGGTATCGGAATTGCGACGAGGCTTTGTCGCCTCGGATGCTGCGAATGATCCGGCCAGTGCCATTTCCAGTTTTGAAGCGCAAATTATAATCATGAATTTTCCTGGCAAAATTACCAATGGCTATACTCCCATTATCGATGTCCATACGGCCCATGTTCCCTGTACCTTTGCCAAAATTAAAGAAAAGATGGATCGTAAAACGGGCAAGACACTAGAGATCAATCCAGAATTTGTGGAAGAAGGAGATGCTTGTATTGTGGAAATGGTTCCGACCAAACCCCTCTGTGTCGAACCCTTTACCGAGTATCCAGCCTTGGGACGGTTTGCCGTTCGGGATTTGCGACGAACGGTAGCAGTAGGAGTTGTCAAATCGGTCACCAAAGTTCCAATAGATGCTACAGCAGGAAGCAAATAAAACACTACTACTAGTATAAAACAAGAAACTACAGCTTTCGACTATGGAAGAGGTGCATCGTATCCACCCCATTCTGAGCAGCAACATCACAAGAGGTGCACGGAGCCTTCAAGATTCCCATTTTCGACTCGCACTAATGGAAAAAGAATTATAATGTGAAAATCTGATTGTTTAGAGTTAGCTAGGATTGTGGCGGCGAGCGAAAAATTTCTTGGAACAAAGGGCTTGGTCCGTTCGGTGCATGATCTCGTCCATCTAAAGCCACCAAGCAGCATTGCGCCGTAATGAAGGATCCAGTGAACTTGCAAAATTTGAATGTCATGTGATGGTGTGTCGACGTACTCGGCGAAACGGCTGATCGTCAGTGGGACAGAATCCCGCATCAGGGTCGTTCACATCTGGCATTTCCACATCCCGATCGCTTTCTTCGACTTCGGAAGATTCGGGGGAGACAAACTTATCGTCTTCCGGTATGGTCGGTATGCCATTAGCAGCTGCAAGTCTCGCTTGTTGCTCAGTAGAACGCTTGACAAAGCGTCCTTTAACGCGCATGCGACGGTCGGCTAGATTCTTGCGGCAGTTATACCGAATCTTTTTGTTCCACACACGGCGCGACCGTTTGTCATGAAACCGTGCAATGATGGCCGACCTTTCCGCTGGCGTGTAAATCCCGACTCGACCACCTTTGTTATAGACCTAGATGGAAACAGGAGTCAGATAATTGACACAAGCATTGCGAGTACAATTCACCACTCATCTGCTTACCTCCTTGTACTTGTCCAGCGTATGCGGTAGCGTTAGTAAGCCTTTTTCACCATTCAAATTCACTTCACTCAAATCTTCCAGCAGTCTAGACCTAGCTCGCCGTAACAAGTCAGCTTGTGACATGTTGGCTTCATCTTCTTCCTCCTCATCTTCTTCTTCCTCCTTTGGTGCATCGTCATCTAGGTCAGCCTCGTCTTCAAGCTCCTGCATAGCTTTCATGGCTGCGCTAGCTTCCGCCAATTCCTCTTCTAGAATCGATGAAGGTAGAACGAAGCGCAGTCGGTCTTGATCTCTAGGTGCCCATTTCTCCATACCTTCTGGGTTGGAGACACTGCGCCTCCGAGTAATTGCTCGGCGAGGTGGAGGAGGCGGCATGGTTTCATCGTCCGAGGAGGAAGAGGAACTGACTGCACTAGCAACCAGGGCCTTGCCAGTTTCGATTTCAGAACTAGTCACCTCCCACAAGGATGAAGACAAACAACTCTCCAGGCTGGCATGCTCTTTTGTCGCGAGGAATGCGAGGGCTTCGAGTCCGGCCGAGTCAGAGCGACCTCGTCGCGTAGGCACATCGGAGGAAAAAGTAACCGATGCACCCATCGTTGCCTTGGTCTTGCCATCTCGAGCACCGAAGAGAGCACCATTGTTGTCTACTACCGAGTTGGGAGAAACTCCAAGCAAAGCCCTGGCAGCATCGAGCCGATCATCAGCCTCGTGCTGTGGGTGCTGAGAATACATAGCATTTACCAGATTGATGATCGTCTGTGGCATTGTTATAATAGCGAGGATGCGAGGTACAAGAAAGGGACTTTGTAAGCCATAGAGTGTTCACAACAAGAAAGGTGTCTGTTACGAATGGAACGCAATCAATCGATGTCTGTGACAAGCTGTCAACCAAACGATAGTACGGTAAATTTTATTTGTGTGGCGCGAGAAAAAGTTGCGATGTTGTGGTGTGTCATGCAGCGTCCTGCCACGATTTCCTACCGATAAATCAGAATGCAAAACCCAAGTGCGTGCCCGGTGATGGTTTGAACCCTTGGCAAGATGCCGTAGGGCCAACGGAATCCTGAATCACGTACACATCTCCAAAAACAGCGGTTCTCCTCCCGTGGTGGTAATTCCCAGCTCGCGACCCCACATCATCCAATCGAAAATTGGCGCGGTGATTCTGTGCCTATCAAACCATCAATCAACCAGAACCAAGACGTCACGAGGAACGGTGTCAGAAAAAATTCGGGGCCCCCGCGGGCATGCCGGACGTCGGCAGGATACAAGTGGAGTTGCGCTTCAAGAAGGGCAGTGCCTAATCGCGTTCCTTTCCGTTTCCCATAACAGTTGGATTACGTACGCATTTTGACGCGGAAAGGAATCTCGATGAACCATGAACAAAGCACAGTCATTGTGATGCCACAATTTCATTGGATGAAACTTCATGACCGAATTCGTGGCGAATCAGAACTCGAAACTAAACTGACGATGGAGAGACGTAGAAGAAAAAACGACGATGATCACGAAAGCATTCGGATGATGCCAAGTCAACCCATCATTTCAATCAGCGACATGGTTTCGCGTCAAACTCACCATTTTGACAGAGAGATCGATGCCCGTTTATTCGGTTTCTGACGAAATGGACCTGGTCCAAAAAATTAAATCCTGATCCCACTTGGAGTACAAGGAATCGACGATGTCTCTTGTATGCAGAGTTTTGTGATGATGAACATCGCCGATGGATCGGGGAAAGATGAGTAGGTGCAACCATGCGATTTTCTTGGCTATGTCGGTCGAAGTACGGACAGTCTTGAATCGTGGGGTCCTGGCGTCCTTTTTATTTGAAAGGCTTCGTCGATTGGTGCACGACTTCCTTTGACGAAGAGGGAAGCAACTTTCCCAACTACCGAACCGTTCCAAGTCACTTCAATTATTACTGCCACTTCCACGTGCTCGCTCAATAATTCGCAGGCCATAGTCAACGGTGCGAATGGTGCGACCAATAGACACAGCCTTTCTTGCAAGGTGACAGGTGACCTAAAATAAGGAATGTCACAAGTCACAATACAGTAACATATGCCACGCAGAAAAATTTGGCCAGTAAAAACAGTCCATCAAAATTGATAGGGTATCTGGTATCTGGTACATGTAGTGAACAGTGAAATTATACCAGGTACCGAATACCGGTATTCAATGTTGGAACCTCTTGCCTGTGAGTGAGGAGAAGTTCGGTATACGGAAAGGTACTAGACTACTCTCACCACCTCTTGTCACTATCATACATTAGATTCGGTGTCAGTTATTTAGCTAATCATTGACGATCGAGGCGAAATGAGGAACTACCGAGGACACACCGAATCCATTTCGAACGTTGCCAAAATTTATTCGTTTATTGATTCAAGAACCTTGCGAGCTCGTTTGTATTCTTTTCGTTTGTCGTGGTCACTTAACTTTTCCCATCTTGCTTGCTCCTCTCGCTCATCATCATTGGTAGATTTTCCCTCTTGGACCGCCATGTCGGTGGATTCGCCGCTGGTCGTGGGTGTTCTTGCCAAGGCTCCTTTTTCTTCTCCTTTGCCCGTTTGTTGTAGTTTCTCATAGTTTTTATATCTCAAAGCTTTTTGAGTTGCTTCGGATCGGATCCATACTCTAGTCGTTTTCCCTTCGAGACCTGCCAAATATTCCAACAAAAGTGTAAATGTTGCCTTGGCCACTTTATCCGCTTCATACATGTGTCGAATCAGCCAAGATTGGGTATTCTTGTTGAATTTCCAAGAATTAGAATTGGAATTTTTGGCATTGTCTTGTTTACTTTCTTTCCATTCCTCTAGATATGTTGCAGCCTCGCTAGGATCTTTGATGCGACGATTCTTCTTTTTTTTCTTTCTTACTTTGGACGGACAAAGGTTGTTGTTGTTGTTGTTGTTCTTGTGCATTATCCGATGATGATGCCGGCAGTGAATCCTTGGTGGTAGTCGCAGTCTCCCTGGACTTTAACACATGTTTGCTAATCTTTTTCTTTTTCCGAACCGTCTTTGCTTTGTTGGCCATTGTTTCGTCTTGGTCGTTTTTTGTGGTTGTTGTTGTTTCTTCTCGTCTACACCCGGTATAGTGCTACCGCAAAGTCGCTTGTTGGCCCGATAAATTAAAATTTATAGTCTTTGACCACAAGATTGATTGCTCGTCACTGTCAATAGAATCACGATGGCCATGTAGGTGAGTTCGGTTGCCATTTTTCGTCTTGGGTGGTCAAGATTTCAGATGTGTTCGTACAGAATGTCAGACCCATTTCATAGATCGGTCGAGTCGATTGCAGGTAGAATTTTCCGACAGTGATATCTTGGTGTGATGCCATCACATTCGCACCGCTCCCTCTTGTCTGTGTGGTGAGTGGTGAGACTACCGGTCATTTTCTGTCAAGAAATACCAGAGCTCTATAATATCTACATTTATCATGTTGGTTTCCAAGTTTATCAGTTCAAATGGTGGTAAAACACTATTGCCCACGGTCAAGCAATGGGGATCAAATTCCGGGCACCATTCTCAGCGGTATCTTTCGTATACGATTCCCATTGTCGTCGAACGGGGAGCCATGGGGGAACGCAGTTTTGATATTTATTCAAGACTATTGCGGGAACGAATTATTTGTGTCCATGGTGAAGTCACCGATCAAATGGCCAGTGTGGTGACGGCCCAACTTTTATTTCTCGAAGCCGAAGGACCTCAAAAACCCTTGTACATGTACATTAATAGTCCCGGAGGATCGGTTACGGCTGGACTGGCCATTTATGATACCATGCAATATATTAAACCCAAGGTTCATACCATTGCCATGGGTCAAGCCGCCAGTATGGGGAGTCTACTGTTGGCGGGTGGATCACCGGATTGTCGCATGGCCTTGCCCAATGCCCGCATCATGTTGCACCAACCATCTGGTGGGGCCCAGGGTATGGCCTCGGATATTCAAATTCGGGCCCAAGAAATTCTTCGAATACGAGCACGATTGAATACTTTGTATGCCTTTCATACGGGACAACCACTCGAATCGATCGAGGCCGTCATGGACCGTGATACCTTTATGGATACCGAGCAAGCCAAGGCGTATGGAGTCATTGATACAATTCTTCATCATCGTGATCTTCCATCCATTGCCGAGAAAAAAGAAGATTAACTATAGAGGCCTATGAATCCAGAGCATACGAATCAATATAATTTTAAAAAAGAAGAGAAATTGTACGATTCGTGTATGCGTCGTATTTGACTGTGAGGAAGATGAGTATTCTAGCTTGAATATCTTTCATGTACCAAAGAATGTGAGAATGAAGGAGCCAAGGATTGGTGAACTATACTCCGTTTTAACTCTAGAAATTTTCACTGGTATCGGGCAACCGAGCCTTCCCTTTACTAGTCTCCTTCTAATTGTTAATGTTGGTAAGTCTCTTGATACTTTCCTCAATACGCTTCTTGGTCTTTTCGGTAGTATAGGCCTTGTATTCTTGAAAGGTACCACGGAAACGCGTGGCATGGCCATTTTCCACCACCCACAATTCCGTACAAGTGTGCGAGACAAAGTGCGAGTCGTGCGATACGACGAGGATGCCACCACCAAAATCCTTGACAGCCTCGACCAAGGCATCCACCGCATCCATACTCAAGTGGTTACTGCCCTCATCAATAATCAATACATGAGGGCGTTTGTAGGCCAGCGCGGCAAAGGCCACGCGACTCTTTTGTCCTCCACTCAACAGACCCATTGGTTTGAGTGCATCATTGCCTTGGATTTGGAATTTACCCAAAAATGTTCGCATCTCTTGATCTTCGGATCCCTCAAACATGTTCATCATGTTCTCGATCGCTGATAATGCTAGATCAAAGTTTTCGGCATGTTGCTGACTAAAATGTGCAATACGCAATCCTGGATTGACAGAACATGATCCTCGGAGGGGTTGTAATTTTCCCATGACAAGATTCAATAGTGTCGTTTTGCCTAAAGAAAAAAGAAGAAGAACCATGTTAGTCCCGAAAAGGGATGGATACCCCAGCCGCCGCATTGTTCCAAAACTAACGCACCTTGTCCATTGGCACCAAGAATGGCAATTCTCGAGTCCAGATCGACACCAAAGTTGACCTTTTGCAAGAGGAACTCTTTCTCTGGCTTTTTGGTACCATCCGGTTTAATGGGTGTATAATCAAAGGACACATCGTCAATAGAAATAATGGGTCGTCCCAATGGACCCGAACACGGAATGTTGAAACGCCATGTTTGATCCATTTCGACTGGTTCGGGAGCTTCCGCATCCATTTTCTCGACGGCCTTGATACGACTTTGAACCATGGTAGCGCGCTTGGCATTGGCTAAATTGAGAAGAATGGAAAAACGCAAGAGGATGAGAGAGTGGTTGGAAAAATGGTTTGTGGGTATACATTCTCACACGATGCAACAATCGTACCTCGAAACTTGTCAATAAATTCCATCATGTGCGCTCGTTTGGACTGATAGGCTTCATATACTCGTGCTGCATTCTTGGTCTTTTCCTCTCGTAGTTTGACGTACATGTCAAAGTTGCCACGATAATCTGAGCATTATGCAACCAATGATGAAACAAAATGTGAGATCAACGAGCAGATATGAGACACAGTTACCAATCATGCAACCCTGTGAATCACTCCAATGAAAATACGCACAGGTAAGTTTCTTGTTCTTGAACTCAATCGTATCCGTGCAGACCTCATTTAGAAATCCACGGTCATGACTGACCAAGATAACAGTATGGGGATAATCCACAAGGTACCGCTCTAACCAAATGACAGCTTCCAAATCCAAGTGATTGGTAGGTTCGTCCAACATGAGAATATCTGGTTCAATCAAAAGAGCTGCCGCCAAAGCAACACGCATCCTCCATCCTCCACTCAAACTTGTGATGGGTGCCTCTTGCATGGCGGGGGTGAATTGCAAACCACTCAATATCGTTGCCGCCCGGGTGGTGGCAGTATCTGCATTCAATAATTGTAGTCTCTCGTAGACTTCATTCAATTGTTTCAAATCGTCGGCAAATTCTCCATCTTTTTGTGCGGTTTCGGCCAATTTCTTTTTACGTTCTTCGATCGAAAGTTCAGTAGTCGTGTCCGGGTCCGCCTCGAGACGGGATAATATATCCTTTTCTTGTTTTAACAAAATCTGACGTTCCACATCGGCTTCCAACACGGCTTGTATGACGGTTGTTTCTTCACTGGCCGTCTGCAGCTCTTGTCGGACATGCAAGACTCGTAAATGATGAGGAAATCCCTCCAAATCTTGCCAATTGGCAATGCGATTCAAAAGAGTGGTCTTGCCAACACCATTTTCACCAATCTACCCAAGCCATTACAAAAACAAAAAGACAAGGCAAAAACATGTTGAGAACTCCCCAGTTTTTTCCAAGAGATGGTCTGCATCTCATACGAAGAAGCACTTGTTCACGCAAGCCTTCAATTCCACTTACCAGACCAAATCTACGTTGATAGGCAAATTTGAGATCTCCATGCTCGAGCAAAATAGTACCATTATCAAGGGATAATGTGATACCCTGAAGATTGACATCCCGTTCTTTGGATTTGACAGTGGGTACCAACATGACCGATACACCCGCCTTGGCCGACGTTTCTTGTCGTTGTTGTTGGGCAGCAAGATCTCGTCGAACCTTTTCCAATTCTTGCCGTTGCTTTCTCCGATCTTTGGCTGATATCTTGTCACTATAGGCATCTTTAGCAGCATTGGCATTGGCCTTGACCTTTTCACCGGTTCCCCACATGAATCGATTCGCATCCTCATCCTCTTGTTCGGTCAAGGTGGAAGACATTTGAACAATTCCCTGTTTTAATTTTCGTGTCCCATCGCCAGTTGCCGAATCTTGTCCTTGAGAGGATGAAGCTGTGGCCTCTTTGACCTTGGAAAGAATAGCCGTCATCGCGGATTGCATCAATTCAGGAGGACAGGCGACACTTTCCAAAAATGGTACCATGGATTCTTCCAAAATTTCCCTGGCCGAATCTTCATCGGGAGCGTCGACCAATTGTGTGACGGTAAGACCGGCCAGATAGGCTACCAAATCACTATCCAATCCATCAATAATGGGTTGCTGTGTATCACTCAACAAGACACCACCCAGAGTTTCCACCAGTTCATCTTCTGTCCACGAATGTTGCTTTGACATGTTGATACTGTCCCGTCCCCTTACACTTAGTGCTGCCGCCAGAGATTATGCGTTGTTCTATTCTACCTTAAGTGTAGCTAAAGAATGTACCAAAATAGCTCCTGATAGGTACAAGTAGTCAATGGGAGTGTGACAAGCTCTATGTTTGTGCAAGTAGCCCTACCAGGTAACCTTGTAGTTGTAGTCGTTTCACTTCTTTTTTGTTGTGACAGTGAGAGTTGATGGGGAGGAGTGAGAGTGATTGTTTGGATATTTACCGGTGTGTTCATACCGGTAGAAGAACAGACAGGTGACAGATCCTTTATAATGAAAGTGATTGTAAATATCAAGTTAAGCTAAACGATGGGAACGACCATACCAGCATGACAGCACCACATCCCGTCCGCTCTGTGAAGTTAAGCATGTTCGGGCTCGGTTAGTACTACGGTGGGGGACCACGTTGGAATCCCGAGTGTTGTTCTCTTTTCCACTTTTCGTAGATTTTTTTCTTTGCATCATCTATAATCAGCTTTGCATCTTTTGTCCTTTTGTTTCTCCCATTTCCACCAGTAACTAACTGTGAACTTTATCAGTAACTTTTTGTAAATGTTCCAGTGCTAGATGATCCCAACAGCATCGTGGAGATTCACTCATTGGACTTGTGCGATTGATAGTAACCATCAACTCTAGCTATTTTTTTTGTGACACATATGACAAGGCAATCATTAGTAGATAAGATTCCCAAAATGAACGAAACGATTGTTGGTCTACAACGAGCTACTCTGTACATGATTGGTCACTGACAGGGATAAGAAATTATACATGAGACATTTGCTTATTCGATGCCATCCTCCTCGAAGGCGTAAATTGGGGGCAATGAGAGGTCCACCACCTGTCACCTGTCATAATGCAAGTCACATGACCGATGTTTTGAGAATGGTCGTTGTGCGGCATGTTGCGAGGCAAACACACATCATCCGGTGCCATTTCGCATGTCTGACATCTTCCAACTTGTTGTTGCCGGCTCTCGAGGGAACAAAAGGAGCTGCTGCCCAAACCGCAAAAAAATGGATCATCGTTTAGAAATAATCATACATAACAACAGAATCATAATAATTTTTGTTGTTCTTGTGATTCTCCACTTTTCTGGAGTATTGTTTCGGTTTCGACCTTCCATCGTAGAGGATGTCGTTCATCATAATTTCGTATGGTTTTGGCCATGGCGGATCGTGCTACGTATTGTGTGGATTCATGCGTTATGCGATGAACCAACAAATCTTGCCAGGCGGCATGATTTTCTCCCAGTACCAATTGTACACCCTCACCAGTCACATGACTATTACACGCCAAGACGTAACCCAATTTGGATACCTGACGAGATAGTTCAGGAGATAATCCATCATCATCTTTTTGTTGAAGGGCATTGATTTGTGATGTAGTCGTGTGTCGTCCAACACATGTCAAGCAATTCCCTCGACGACATTGAGATGGCAATTCCGGAAGTCCTAATCGATCGGGAACCTGATTCCGTTCCAGACCACTCAATATAGTTTCATTGCCTCGAATGGGAACCGTACAAGATAATCCTTCATAGATAACTTCAACCAAATATTCGTCATCATTGTCGTTGTTTTCCTCTTTGGATAGGAATAATGATAATCGTTGTACGTGGTGACACCTGTTGCCTTTTCTACCGGTAGTACCCGCAACAATCCATGCATCGCACCATCGGGAAAAGAAAAGAATACAACACAATAACTGAAGGACAAGGCACGGCGACATGACCAATCCTTGGTGGCACTATTGAACGATGATGATCACCCAAGATGATTGTATACTACCGGTAGGCACAAAGCAGGATGATGGATGATGGATGGCCAGTGGCCAGTTCCGTGTTGCGTGACGAAGGAGTGACGTCGTCAAGTCCCGCAGCTATCGGACTGGATTAATAGGATTCCAGCGGTCGGACTCCACATACAAGAAAGGGAAATGATTTATCTACAGGTTTGAATAAAACTCATTTCACCGGTCGATGGCGCGCCCGCCACAGTCATCTTATCGAGTCACATACGACTAAACATCCGTTCAGATCACAACTGCCATCACGGCACGAAATAAGTTGGTGCATTGCCAAAAACCAACCGTCTCAATCAACAAAAACTCCTATTCTCTGCCCCGCGGTGTCTTCGTTCTCGTTCGTTCTATCTTTGCTTTGGCATCCTGGTGGGTTTCCAAGTTTTATGGAATTCGACAAATAGAGAGTGATTGTCTTTATCACGTAAGGACCTTGTTGTATGAAGGCATTGAAACTTTGAGAAGAATCTCGTTGATTCGATTTAAGAAGCCTTGGAAACCGCACCAACAACACGGAACTTGATCCATGCCTTCACTCGTGTATTGAATCATTGAGAGGAAGTAAAAGACTATTTTGGAAGTGATCTAGTCGCACCATCCATTTTGCGCGTGACAATGATTTCCTCGGCATTTTCTTCTTCACCGCGAGTTGAACCCCCCGCCATTTCCACATCAGAATCTACGGACGATGAAGACGAACATGAGATGCCACGGTACCAACTTCCAACACGGAATAACATAGCGCGTCAATACAATCGAAAAAACGATGATGATAGTATGGCGTCATCGCCTGTTGTCTCGGAGGTTCTCCATGCGGATGACGACTATGATGATGATGAAAATGATTTTGTACTCGAACATCCATTTCACCAACCAGGTGACGCATCGAAGGAAGGACCAAGCGACAAGAAAATAATAGACAATCAAGTTGACGAGGACGAAGAAGACGAATGGGGTATTATTGATGATCCAGTATTCGAACAGCGCATCTATGACTCGCCTCGTCTATTCACGGACGATAGCGAAATCTTTCCATCTCCCTTTTCGCGGGCTTTGCTTTGTACGATTGATAATCCACGATGGGAAGAAATCTCGGTCCAGGCGGGATCTCATCGTCAAGATGGATCAATTTTCACGATTCGTAGAACACTGACACCCACCGCGGTAAAATATGGGATGCTTCCACGCTATGGTGCGTCACGAGTTCGAACGATATTTTTATGGCTCGATCTTCAGCAAGATATCCTCCCGCAATGGTTGGATGTGCTTGCCACGCTCTTCACGAATCTTGAACATCTGACTATACTACAAGACTCTTTTGAAGGGGAAGAGGAAATCGAAGTCAGTGCGAGAATGAGACGACTCTATATTCTGTATCGACTTCCTGATCTTAAATCAATCGACGGTGCGACGGTTACCAGAAGGGAGAGAGCGCTGGCTCGTCCGTCCTCGCCAAACGGAGAAAGAGTGACAGCAAAGGACTGGACTGGAAAAAAGTCAAAATCCTCCCTTTTAGATGACGAGGAGGAGGACGAAGACGATGGCGAGGACGAAGAAATGAAGGATGTAGGACACGAAATCTCAGAGAGCGACTTGAGTGATCATCCAAAACAAATGGCACTTCCTCAAGATATTCCAGAAAACACAGGTATTTCGGTTGCTGGTAAGGGTGTTTCTGAGGATGTGCAACATCATGGTGAAATTGAAAGGGCTGAGGACGATGATTCGCTTGATGGTGAACAAGTTGCGGACCTCATCAACGCCGTGACTTTGTCGCTCTCTAGCGAAGAACGAGAAGACCTCTATTCCAACAGCCGCGACGAATGTGATTATCCGGGAATTCTGCCAGCTCCAGGCTATAGCCAACATTCAATGCGCACGGCGCTTCATGAAATCAACAAAACACATAAGAGCCAAAACTTGCCTACACCATCGACAAGGCCAACTACCCACAGACAAAGTATCCAAGCACCTTCGAAAACACCTTCAATACGGGAACATCAGAATGGTCAAAAATTCAAGAAAAGACATTCGTCTTCGCAAAGCCAACGGGATTCGCTAAGTCAAGCAAACACATTGGACACTCTCGAGCTCATCTCCGTCGTCAGTTCTCATCATGAGTGGTCGGCAACTTGTGGTGTACTGTCGTTTCATCGCTCAGATCGAAGTTGCGCACCTAGAGTGCAGCTTAACTTTTGCGGTCGTGGAGACCGAAAAAGAATCGCTGACAACAAGAAGCAAGAAAACAACGATCGAAACATGTCGCGTTTCAAGATTGACAAACCCGTCGGGTCCGTGGTAGGTGCTTTTGGTGCAACACAAGAGAAGGGCTCAAGAGCGGCTACCAGTAGTTGGCAATCTCGTGACAACTATAGTGATCGTGGCAACATGTCCCTGATACATCACGACCTGGACCAGTCTTCAGATCCAGCAGAAAGGATGACCCCCAAAATGCAGGGAAATGTGTTCACATCGTCGCGAAGTCAGAATCTGAAGTTGCCACCATCGCAATCATTGGCTTCACCATTTCCCATGCAGTTTCGAGACAGAGCTTTGTCCCTTCGTATTTCGACGGCAGGAATGGAATTGAACAAACCCAACAACGCTGTCGTGCCTAGTTCGCCTAGAGGTTTGATGCCGATGGACACAAGTACACAACCAATTACCTTGAGTTCTAACGGTACGACTTCGCCGCCTCGTAAAAAGTCTGTTTCGGCAGCCCATCAAGCTATGGCTACCTCAAGAAAGCATGGCCTCCCCCCACCGTGCCCGGGGACTGTCCGGCGAAAAGTCGTCGCTGCAAGCTTACTACAGAGAGGACTAGATCCTCAAGAACGCAAGCAATCTCGACAAGCACGAAGGGCAGAAAGACGAAAGCGAGCTTTCCAAGAAACGGCAAGATCAACTTCTGTCATGGACGGTCTCGACGATGAAACAGAGGACGACAGCTCTAGTGACGGAGAGGCACTCGAATGCGACTATTTTTCAACACATGAAGGTAGTGTCTGGTAGCTTCCTCATGGAATTTTTCTATTCTTTCATCCAAGGAGCTACAGGTACTACCAGATCGACACGTCTAATATAGAGAGAACATTTCTCACACTCTTAAGATATAGATGTCCTGACCTACTAAAATAAAGACCCAAATACGTGACGTTCGGACTATTTTTACCAATGAATTCCCGAATTTCCTTCGAGGTGATCCGAGCATAGTAACTCAAAGCGGCATAGATGTCATAGCTAACCGAAGACGAAACGATCTGGCTTGTACGGTCGGAATTCCAAAAGGTGGTTCTATTCACTCGATACAAAATCTGCAACGTTCATTGCAAACACGTGCTTTCTTCACATGACTTCGATTTTTACCGGAAATGCTTCGTGAAGGGAGTCCATTGAAGGCGCGAAATCGCCCAGGAAATAGGTGCGCGTAGCTAGTTAAGAAGATTTCAGGGAATCAACGGATGGATAACACGCCACGAAATATCGTTTCCTAAGAAGTGAGGCATATACCCACATCAGTTGCCATTGGTAGGCAACTGCTCGCATTTACCTAAAAATTTCGCAACGGTCAGATGGATTGCTTGTACTTAAGGGACGATTTGGAACACAGATTCCAAGGATTTTGTTTCTCCCAATGTGTTGTCCGTTTCAACGACAGTCGGGAAGAAGCGATTACAACTATAAAATCCACATCTGTTACCATGGTGTCAACACGAAAGAGCAAACCGGTTGTTACTCGTGGTAAACAGGTGAAAACGAGGCCTTTACCTGTTCCCATCCCTAATAATGAGTCGAGCAGTGTGGACGATTCGTCATCCTCGGATGGTTCTTCTTCCTACGATGGGTTGAGTTCTGAGGAAGAGCCAGCAGAGGTGTCTGTCGGAGGGGCAAGTGCTTCCGGACAAGAGGATGGGGCTTCTACAGATGGTGAAGGATCAGTATCTACTGCCAGATTTAGCCTAGCGTCTCATGATCCCCTACCTCGTCTACTAACCAGTGATCAAACGTTGACCCGCATGGATATCAATCATCGTCACCTCCGAGAGTGGTCCTCCGCATTACCCATCGAAGACATTATGGTGGAGATTGCGAGACAGCCCTCTCTCAAGACTCTTTGCTTTGAAATGGAAAATGTTGCAATGTCTAATTACGATGTCCTTCTAGAATGCGTGGGACACATGCAGTCCCTAGAGCAATTGTTGTTGGAAAATGCCAAAGTAAATCGTCACACTGGCAACGCCATTGCAGCGGCGTTGTTCCGAAATCCAAACTCCTTGAAGGAGTTTACCTTGAGGACTTGCACCTTTGCTGGTAGTGGCTTTGCTGTCATGTTCCTTGGCGTCCAGCACGTACCAAGCTTAACTCACTTGTCGATTGAAGAGTGCAGTCTTCAAGGCTTTGCCTCGGAAATTCTTTCCGCAACGATCCCATTTCTCAAGAATTTGAAGAGCTTGAGATTGGTTAATACACAGTTACCCGTGGAAGGATTGCGTTACCTTTGCGATAATCTGATTCGAAGCTCAACTTTGACTGACTTGGATCTGAGTCAAAATGAGTTTGACGTCCAATCCATTTCCTGGCTCGTGGGGTGTCTACAGTCCCCGGATACCAACATTGAAAAACTCACCTTGAACAAATGCCGTCTAGATTCGTCTTGTGTCGAAATCTTGAGTCGCGGCCTAGTGGAAGATCATAAATTGCTCTCCATAAGTCTCTGCTACAATGCCTTTGGGGACTCGGGGGCCAAATGTCTGGTCAACATGCTCAAGTCCAATCATAATTTGCAAACTCTGTCATTGAAGGGATGTGAGATTAGCAAGAAGCTATTGAAGCAGTTGCACAATGCCATACGGTACAACAACTCATTTTTGAAGAATGTCTTTTCTTCTGAAGTGAGCCTGGCCATCTTGGATTCCTTTAGTATGGTGGAAAAGGTACCGGAGACATTTGGATAAGTTGGACAAAATCCCATATGTTCTCTCACAGTGAAGAAAAACTATCGAGGTAAAAAACGATGGTTGCAATGCATAGTCTACATTTCCATTCTTTCACAACTACAAAAAACTTTGTGTATTGCGATAGCTTTTGTTGGCCAAGCGTCCACCCCAAGCTTTTTGTGTGGTTTGAACAAATCCGTCGTCGCGGAACAGAAATTTTTTGTTCTAACTGTAAAGTCAATGTAAAAAAATTACAATGGGTGAATCTCGTGAACGCCAAATTGGCCTATGACGGTGAATCACTACGCTCCAAGTGCTGGTCAAAAATAGGTTCTAGTACACGCCCATACATTATATAGCCTCCTTGTTTCAATAATATCATTGTTGTTCTTCATTCGAATCCATATTCGCTTCTTTCATCGATAGCTCTACCCATGAGTCGATTAAACTGCCATCGTTTGATATCGGTATGAGCTTGAGGAACATCCAAGGCTAGTTCCAGCCATTCTTCTGCCACCAGTTCTCGTTGTTGCAAGACAAGCTCCGCCACTCGGAGTGGATCTACCAAACCACTTTCCTCCTCGCTTACTTGAATAATACTGGGAGATGAGTTGAGCAATTCGATCAAGAAATCTTCCGCTCGTCCATACCAATTACTCCCAGTAAAGTGTGTATGGATTCGATTGACGTAAAAGTTTTGTAAAAACTGCAGCGACGACTTGTCAAATGATTGATTATTGTTGGACTTGTCGTTGTTATTGTTGAGTACGCGATGAATAGCCTCTTGGGTTGTCAAAGTCATCAAAAGATCAAAATTTCCCTTGCGCAAAGGAGAAGGGGTAAAATCACTGTCGACACTTGTGTCGAGAAAGAAAAGATTGGGTGGTTCCATCACTCCAGAAGTACCACCGCCGTCTCCTCCTCCATTTCCATGCGAGTCAAAATACCGTTGCATCATAGTACTGGACATTTCGGCAATAACATCCAAATCATTGACAAATTCTCGAGCAATCTGTTCTCGGACACTAATGAGTCGACTGCAAACGAAGGTGGATTGATTTCCATCTCATAGGTCGGTACATGAGGTCTGGAGGATTCAATCACATAGGTGACAGAGGGTTGCTGTAACAATTTTTCAAAATACGAACCCCATGTTGGAAAGAGAGTCGTGTTCATAGCAGCAAGTCCATGATAACTTAACAGTTGGATCTCACGTTCCGTTTGAGTCTCCTGCATGGCATCCTGCACTGCCTTGGCCATGTTCGATAGGACATGATCACTTGCCTTGTCCTTGGTACGATATCGTATCACTGGTTGAGTAAAATCTTCGAGCCAAATGGCAGTATGGCGGTCTCGAAGTGAATTGACGAGAAATATGAGGGATTGGACAGTGACTTGATTCAGAAATGTTGGAAAGTCATTGATGAGTTTCCAGGATCCTGCGTCCTTCCACTGCTGGTCTTCTCCATAATCATTGAGGCCATTATCATCACTGGTCTTTGCCAACAAGTGGAAACTTGGTCGATGACTCGTGGTCCATGCGACACTAGGAGTGGAGGTCCCCAACAGAGAACAGTGAGTCCGACAGGCCACAAAACTGCTGGAAAGCGTTGGAAGGCATAAGAAAACGATAGCTTGGCAAATGATCCTTCGATCCATGTTACAACATCGACGGGCAGAATAGTTGTTTCGCCACACGGGGGGTCTGCTCAATATAATCGGTCGGAACTCATAACTCGACGACCGTATTCTGTTGTCGGCAAACAGATGGCATTGATTGGCAACCTTTCGAAATCAAGTGTGACGTCGTGTCGTGACACACAATAGCGATTGTTCGATCAGTTCGATCGCTACCGGTAGCAAGTCTTCTCTGGAACACATCGAGTCTTGGGTTCGTTCTACCAATCTCTCCACCACAAATGACGAAGACATTCATTTACTACTTGTACTGTTGGCTACCGGTAGTAAACACAGCAAGATGCATCTTCGACCTTCCATTCTTCTTTTTGGGGATTCCATTACTCAATTTTCTCATGGTGAAGGCCCTGTCAAATATGGATGGGGATCCTTATTATCCGCCGCCTACCAACGGAGAGCCGATGTGTTGAATCGCGGATTTAGTGGTTACAATACTCGTCATGCCTTGGACATTGTGCCCAAAATCTTTGGTACAACCTGTAGTAGTGGCAACTTGCTCTTTGCGACTGTCTTTTTTGGTGCCAATGATGCTTCTATACCAGGAGAGAGACAATATGTTCCACTCCAAGAATATGGTGAAAACTTGACCAGAATGATTCAAGATATTCGCAGAATCGCACAAGAATCCTCCTCTTCCAATAATACCGATTTTCCCATTATCATCATGACCCCACCACCCGTGGATCAAGAGGCATGGAAAAAGTATTTGAATTTGTTCGATTATTATGATCGGCGCAACGATATCGCAAGAGAATATGGTAAAGAGGCCAAGCGGGTGGCCCAATCGTTGAATTGTCCCGTTTTGGATACATGGGAATTACTTGGGGGGGACGACTTGAAAATATTCCGTCAGCATTTATGTGACGGTGTCCATCTTAGTGAAAGAGGAAATGAGTTAGTCTTTGATGGATTGATGAAACTTCTCAAGAAGGATTATCCCGATCTTTGTCCTCAAGAATTTGTAGACCGCCAGTATCAAGGGAGAGGAATACCTCCCCAAGAAAAATTATGGGATGAACTTTGCTAATAAAAAAAATACACATACTACTATAACAACACTCTATAATATTCCTCATCATCATCATCATCATCACCACGGAAACCCAAAAAATTGTCTAGATCTTTCCGGCAGCTCCCAATCGGGAGGCAATGATTTTGATTCGATCGGTCGATGCATTCTTCAACAAGGCAGCCAAGGCTAGCATTCGAGCCCCCTTTTGTTCTTGTTGATGTGCTTGCCACGCGGAGATATCTTCGTCATACACCATGAGTGCACCAGTATTGCCTGGTACTGACACCGTGTTCAAAGGTGGATAGAATTCTTCCAACAACATTCGTTGAACTTCGGGTCGTAAAACTGGTCGTAGGCGCAAGGCAGAGTTTCTTCCTCTTCCCGTAATAATCATGATATCGTGCCCGGTCTCTTGGTTCGACGACGATTTTTCCTTTTCACTTGCCAATCGCCTCAATGCAACTCGAACGGCACTGTGTGCCATGGCTACATTCAATCCGTGCAAATCGAGAACAAAGTCATTGGTATTCTCTTCCTGTTTCCCAAAAACAAAAGGAAGGTGGCCTTGGTTGATACCGGAAATAAAAATCTCGTCGGAGTCGTCGTACATTCCGTTGTTGTGTAGTGCCGTAATGGTACCAACATACAACATTTCTTCATAACCAACGTCTTTTTGTTGTTTGTAATCGGCAGTATTGGCACCGTTGATACACCGAGATAGCAAATTCTTGACTTCCTCTCCCTGTCCACGGCTCGCTAGACTACGCATGGTAGCCAAGACGGCTTCTGGTTGCGGCTTGCGGCCACTCCAGGCCATCCACTCATCCAACACTCGTTCACCCCAAGCATATTGTGACCGCTTTTCCAAACATATGCAGGTGGCAACCAACGCTGGAACTAATTGATCGTATTGAATGTCCAGCGATGGGGCAGGGATATCTTTTCTAGTGTTTGGGTTGGTTCGTTGAACATGAGAACGCAAAAATTGAAGAGTATTGACGCAAACCTTCCAATGCCCTGCACTAGATGCTGATTTGATGAGAGAAACCCAATCTTCAGATCTCATACCGACAAAGGAACTAGGACTTGACGCCTGGAGTTCTCGGAGTGAAGTCATGAGACTTTCATCCGAGTTCTTTCCTTTTCGTCCTCGATTATCCTCGCCCAATGTGGTTGTTCGTACAAGCCCAGCAAAATTTTGAATATCATTGGCGTAACCAAGTGCCGCTGTTACATTTCTTTGACGAGCACATTCTCGAATCAACAAACTATGCATTCCCCGGACCAACTCTATTTCCCGACGACGCAATGGTGTTTCTCGCGACAACAGATTGCTGTGAAAATGTCGCAGAACGCCACCGGCATTCTGCCATTGAGCAGTTTTCGCACATGCTTGCGCTACTTTGGCTAATATCGTCGGTGAAAGTTCTTGGAGGGTCATGGCAATCGTGTAGGCACTTTGTGCTCGAGACGCGGCGAGAGATCTGCTAGCCTCATTCTGACTGGACGTTGTGGGAACAGCACGAATTGCCGCTTGTGCATAGGCAAAGGCGAAATTTTCCAAACATTCCGATGTTGGAGGGATTCCATGATCGCGCATCAAAGAAAGTATGGCTCGTGCGTCTTCAAGCTTGTTCTTTAGGAGACATGACTTTATTGCAGCGACGTAGTGACTTGTATCGAGTCGAGTCATCGACCAGTCGGCGAAGGAGATTCCAATTTCTTTTGTTAAGGGAATTCGTTGCGTCTTGCCTTCAAGGTCATCAAAGCTATCATGGAGCATCTCCAGAAGTTCTAGAATAGTTTTCGACATGCCACACTGACCAAGGGCATTGATCAAATGGATAAGCGTTTCAGAATTTGCTGCTACTTGGTTGGCATGCATGAGCTGTAGGCCCTGTTTGAATCGCTTGAAATTGCCTTGTAGTGGAGTGGTTGACAAGGCAGCATTGTAAACGTAGGACAAATCATGAGGGCCTTTTGTCCCGGCTCCACTACTTTTTTGAGGCTTTGCCACCAATTGGCCACCAATGTCATCCGCTGCCATTTCTAGGAAATGAATTATTGCCGACGCATCATTGCACGCCATTATGGCATTCCGATACGTAATCGCGTCACGTGGTATCGCTTCGTGTTTCATTTCGTCAATGAGTTGAGCCGTTATCTGGTCTGAAGGCCCATTTAGATTCTGCGTTGATGACCGAATGGCGAGAATCGTGTTGTAGGTGACGGTGTCGGGCAACGTGTTCATGCCCAAATGTTCACTGTCGTACTTCATTTGTTCCAAAAGTCGTATTGCTAACTCTTGACGATTGCTGCTTTCCGATCCAAGACTTTTAAATCCATCATCCAAGGATGCAATAGCCGAGAGGGCCGCATTGTAAACCCATGTATTGGGTTTTGGTGGTATATATGAGTTCTTGTGGTCGTTGGAGGTTCCATTTCTCATTTCTTCCAATAGCTCTAGTGCCATGGTATATTCATGACATCGAGCACAGGCTACAATCGCTGCCGAATAGGAATATTCATTCGGATCGGGAAGTCGAGGGTCGGTTTTGAGTTGTTCCAAAAAGTGAACAGCCAATTTCCAAGAAGTAGGATCCGAGTTGGGATCTCCCATGGCCTTGATAGCCAATGTACATGTTACCACATCTGGATTAATTCCTTGACTCAATAATGAGTCAAACACAGCCATGACAATTCGTGCACCATTTTCATGTCCCGAAATGAGTTCTTGTGCTCGATCTTGAAGTTTGATCAAGGCGCTATAGGCATGATTATTCCATTGAGAATCATCGCGGAGGGTGGACAAGATCTCAATGACTGAATTCCATTGCCAACAGGGGGAATGTGACAATTTTCGAAGGGAGATTTCCAGCCCCGAGGCATCCGGTTTCAAGGAAGTAGTATCAAAGACTCTCGGTGATTCCAACTCTTGACCAGCATGAATCGAATCAGTTAGTAGTGTGAATAAAATACTAGCTGTATATGCATCTGGTCGAATATAAGGGACCAAATTTTGTTGGGCGACATCTGGATCAGCGTGATGACGATACAAGTCCAGGCAGGCACCCACTTTACCACGACTGGCCAAACTCTTGAGCATAACATTTAATTCATAGGCTGTCAAGGGACTTGATAAAAAAGAAGTGTCGCCATTGGTGACCAAACTCCACACTTGTTTGATTTTGGAAATATTAGCATGGGTTTGAGACAAGGCATCCAACGCCTCTCCAAATATGCGGGGTGTCACCACTGGATTGGATTGTGCAAATTGTACTGCCCCGTCCACCAATTGCAAAATTAATTTATAATCACCTCCTTCTCCACATAGTCGAAATGCTTGCGTAAGTGCTCTTTCCAGCACTTCCATCAAAGTTGTTGTTCCATGTTCGATGGATAGACGATTCGATTGAAGGAAATATGCCAGGGACCGAGCTGATTTCATATCGCCGGACTTGCGAGAACGTTGTAAATTAAAGACGTAAGACCATAGCTTGGTTTCAACAGGATTGCTATCCGAAGAATTTTGAAATTGTGCATGCAAATCATCCACGCGAGCTACCACCTGTCGCTCGGATGCTCGCGCTAACGATGGAAACGCATGTGTCCGTTTTGATGGACAAAGAAAGCCCTCGCTTATTGGAAGTACCCAGACAACCCCTATAAGACTCCATCGTTCCAGAACAAGCATCAGGGAGAAAATAGCAGGAAGGCGTTGTTTATTATTCCTTCTTTCCATGATTGTGATAACAAATTTGTCCGGTGAAGTAGTGATAATGGAAAATGGAACATTCCTACAGCAGTAGAACAAGTATTTTGATGTGTGCGAATTCCTGCGGATGGCTCGTGACGCACAGAGAAACCGAAGGTTGGACAGACAATCACAGATTACTTCGACTGGAAGACGCCGGTAGGCCGACACCAAAAAGTGAAACATTCACCTTTACTGTTAGAACTACCTCTAAATTCAAGGCAACAGAGGACATGATTGTTTGTCAAAAACATCCCTGCATGTGGAATTTGTCCAATCAAGCGCGGACATGGTCGCCATTTCACAGGTAGCGTTTGTGGTCTCGGGTTCCAAGAACAGACCTTCGCCGTCGAAACTGGTGCCGTTATCGATCACGATAATGCCATCACCCCATATCTCAATACCATTTACACAAACATCCGTCATAGAACAATAGCTCTGTGAGACGCACATCATGAGTGTCGCACAGCCACGTTCTGTTTCCACAACTTGACCTGTACTACCCGATTTGTACCTGCAAAAGTCCTGCTTCACCTGTGACAGTTCTAGATCTTGGAATATACAACGTTCCAATTGGATGGATTGAGAACGAACGAAAACCAAAGGAGAGTCGTAAAAGATGCTTTGAAACATGCAATCGGCAAATGTAACTTCAATCGATAGATCCTCCAATGGAAGGTCTACCAACTCTTGATAGTAGTTACGAGATACTCCAATCAATCCACTCACTGCTGTATTGTTGTACCACAGACAGTCTTCAAACCTCATATTTCGACCTGGGTGGCTGAGCGAAATAGACTTTCCACTGAATGGCCCAACATTGATTTGCGCGCCAGTGAAGGTGATACCACGAACCAACAAGTTATCATTGGTACGACTAAGATTGTACATGGATCCATCCGGCATGGGAACGACTTGAAGTGTCAGGACATGCATGAACCCAGCATCAACAACACAGTTGTTATCTCGTCGTCCATCCCAACCACACTGAATTGTTACATTTTCTCGTGTGACCATGATAGGGTAGTCTCCATTCACATATCTGTAGTCATTTTCGGCAGGGTTATTCATGGTCCCAATTTTGATTGTGGTATTCGGACAGATGATATATGTAGGAGAATCAACATCTTCATCCGAAATTTGAGCAATGATAATGTCGAGCAAACGAGTATAACATCCGTAAGGATAGGAAGGAGCTGGTGAAGGTGATCCGGCTGTGGGATGTGTGTTCCTGCGAACAAGTTTGTAGGGTATCACTGTCACACACAACACAATTAAAATAAAAAGAGACAACAATACCCAGAACATGGGGCCGAATTTCTTGAATGCAGTATCATTGGTATGCTCTTGACTTGGGGAATGCTCCAGTTCAAGGGGGTATAACGGATTCAATTGTGAATAGGGTCGACGGATCTTCATCAATGGAAACGCGGACTGCTTCGATAGGCGGCATGACCAATTCTGCTTCGATCATGGCATTACAAGTGTTATCTTCCTCAAGAAATTCTGCAAGATTGACGTTTGCCACGCCATGGTCAAGTTGGTGATAGGTGGCATCGTCGCTCTTGCGGACACCTTGACTCGATACGTGTGACTCGGTGTCCCCATGATCCAATCCCATTGCCACTGTTGCAGTTGCTTTCATTCCTTCATCTTGAGGCTCCATGCTTTTGAACCTGATGTTATCTTGACCACTTGAACTAACGGTAGAATTATTTCCCTCATTGGGACCAGCCACAGCAATCGCTCCTGGTTGCATTGAATGACCTGGCAGAAACACGGTATTTCTCCTCTTCCCGTGGGTTCAATGCCCCGGAAATGAGTGGGTTCTTGTCCAGTCGGTTCTCGCCGTCGTCATCCACTCTCGTATCATATGCTGTGCTCCCGACAGTTTGCGATTCATCTTGGACCGCAGCATCTTGAGTACTTTGGTGACCTTCTGCTTGGGTCGTGGCCATGTGAGCACCACCGAGGGGAGCACCATCGCGACTGCACTGGGTGGAAGTTGCCATTAAATTTCCGTCGGCATCGGATTCATTGTGGACCGACGATCCTTCGTTCATGATGTCGTGTATCGATCTGTTACCCACTCGACCATTTCTATTCAAAAGAAAAACTGCATTGCCACTTCTACGCGTAGTGACAGATGCAGTTGATTCGAATGCAGAAGGCACCATTAATTAAGGCCGAACTAGGGAATGCAGGGAATGCTGCACCTGTACCTGGTATGATACCAGGCACAGTTATAGTACGACTGTTACCTGGCACTTGTACCAGTGTATTTGATCCCTTTTTTACCAGTAAAAAATTACTAACGTTAGTAGCACATACTTCGAAGTAGCACCTCTAGAGTAATCAGAGCAAGAGAGGACAGGATGGTTCATCAAAGATTTTGCTGCATGTAAAATTGGTACCATCCACATTGGAAAGTATTGCCAGTTCACAAGCTGCCTTGGTGGAATTGGGTTCTAAATAAAGACCGTCGTGCTGGAACATCGTGTCATTCTGGATTACAACAATTCCTTGACCTTGTATCTCAATTCCATTTACACATATATCTTTCATGGAACAGATGCTTTGTGATAGGCACTGCAAAAGTGTGGCACATCCTTGGTTTGCTTCGACAACTTCACCCGACACTCCACTATAGTACCTGCAATATTCTTCGATCAAAAATGACAGTTGTATATCTCGGAATAGACAGCGCTCCAATCTGATAGCTTGATTACGAACCCATATCAAAGGAGAGTCAAAAACAATGTTTTGAAACACGCAATCAGCAAAAGTAACTTCAATGGATAGATCCGCCAATGGAAGGCCTTTCAACACTTGATAGTAGTTGCGGTACGCCCCAATCAAGCCACTTTGTGCTGTCACATTGTACCATAGACAATCTTCAAACCGCATATTTTTCCCTGGATGACTGAGCGAAACAGAGCTCCCACGAAAAGGCCCAACATTGATTGGTATACCAGTAAAGGTAATTCCTCGAATCAACAAGTTGTCATTGGTTCGGTTGATACTATACATGGATCCATCCGGCATGGCAAGGACTTGGAGTGTAAGTACGTGCATAAAGCCAGCATCAATAACACAGTTGTTGTCACGCCGTCCATCCCATCCACACTGAATTGTTACATTTTCTCGGGTGACCATGATAGGGTAGTCCCCTTCCACGTATCTGTAGTCATCAGCGGCTGGGTTACTCATTGTCCCAATTTTTATGCTGGTATTCGGACAGATGACATACGTAGGATCCTCAACATCTTCATGATTAACTTGAGCATTGAGAATGTCCAACAAACTAGTGTAACATCCGTATGGGTTCGGAGGAGGAGGAGGTGTTAATGTTGAGCCGTTGACTAAGCCATTGAAAATGTGTGCTGCGAATGGGATCAGTGTCGCACATATAATAATTACAATCAAAACGGAGAACAAAACCCAGAATATAGGACCAAATCGCTTGGACCGACTACCATGGGTATTCTCTCGACTTGGGGCATGTTCCAGTTCCAAGGGGTGAACAACAGTCGGATCTTCGTCAATAGAAACTTGCACAGCTTCGATAGGCGGCATTACCAGTTCTGCTTGGACCATGGCACTATCTGTGATTCTTTCTTCAGGGTATTCGGCAAGATTGACAGGTGCCACGTCATTTTTGTCATGTTGGGGTTGCATCGTATCGTCGCGTTTGGCAATAGTATTGGGGCTTGTTGCCTGTGACGCAGTGACTCCTTCATCTAGTCCCATTACCACTGTTGCAGGTGCTTTATAAGCAGTAACTTCATTTTGAGTGTTCCCCCTGTCAAATGTGACATTTCCTTGACCGCTTGAATTATAATTATTTCCCTCGTTGACACCCGCCACTGCAATTGCGCCAGGTTCACTTGTTTGACCAGTAGAAACACGGTGTTTGCCTTCCTGTGAAATCAATGCCCTTGAATCTAGCGGCTTATCAGGTTGTATCTCCCCGTCGTCTTTATCCATATTCCCTTGATGGTCTGTGCCGCCAAAATTTTGGGACCCGTCTTGGACTGCATCATCCTGGCGCCTAGTGGTCAAGTCAACCTCGTCCCCAGGAGCAGTGACCATTCCGTGATCGAGTGGAGCATCATCGCTGCACGACGGGGTGGTGGCAGTCGCAATGATATTTCCGTTGGTATCGGATTCGTTGTCGTCAACCGATCCTCCTTTCATAATGTCGTGTATCGATCGATCTGTCCCAAACTCAAGACACACCAGCCATGGTATTCAGGGAAACTAAGCTGTTGCTACTTCCAAGCTCCGAAAATTACTTGTTCGACTTTTCCACAATGTGCGTCAACAAGCCCAATCTTGGACAATCCCGATCGCAAGATCTCTCCAACGCGCTCACGGGTTCAAAAAGGCTGGTGTAAACTACTTCTCACGTTAGTAAAAACTGTTCGTAAAAGCTTGCTTGACCACTGGTATGTACTACGTATAATAGAAACACATGAATAGCCAACGGATGCCACGCGTTGCAGGGCAAGATGCCTTGCTACCTGGTATGGGCACTGTACCCAGGTATCATACCAGGTACCTGGTACCCGGTAACTTGCTACTTGTACTTTTATGCTTTGATACCAAAAATTCTTGCATATTAGTTGGGAGCCAGAAACAACATGTTCGTCCACTCCATCCAAGGCAGCAAGAATACGTCGGAAAACGGGTGGACCTGCCAGACAGTATCATGTTCCAAGCAGTAATTGCACGTACCAGGTAAAGTTCACCATAGTGCCACACACAGGGTAATTGTGGATAAAGTGACGCGAGTAGTGCCGGCATGTGCACGCTTCCACCACTGCAAACGCATGGTATTACCCATTGTTACCATGATGCTTGACATCTAAACCGGAATTAGTACTTCTTTGTTTTTGTTCTTCGCATATTTTCCTACGTTGATGCCAGTGAAGAAGCTCATGCCACGCATCAACAGTATGGTTGACAGCGTTCGTGGATCCATCCGGCATAAATCAGTTCATCTGTGATCTTTCGACTGATAGGAATGCTCCGCGTCAGGTAGGCATTTCACTCGTTTAAAAACGGTCATTGCGACAATGATGACGTCACCATGAATATTTCAATAACAAGATTTCTAGAAGGGCAGTCATCGAAATAATTGGTGATAGCCAATCCAGCACGATAGAATCGGAGACGAATCTAGAAGAGAGTAACTGTGAACACCAAATAACGAAACAAGATCACTACTATTGAAAAGAGAAGAGGGTGGAGCTGGTAATTTGCAGAGCGCATCCATGTGGTTTGGCAAAAAGCTCGTAGGATGCGTAGTAGAAACAACAGCAAGAATTATCATGAACTGTTTGAATTGAAGCCAGCGTTCACAAAGATCCTCAAAGCACAAGTGCATCGACTCAACTTTTTATTACTAGTTGAGTTATACCTGATAGCGAACAGCTAAAAACTAAAAACTAAAAACGGAACGTACCAGGGTTGGTGAGTCTACCGTACTTGGCAGATACCAACATCATGTGTCCTATGTACCTTCTGTCAACGACAAAAGACAGATTCGGCGTGGTTTCCCCCCATCTGTATATGCCCCTTGCCCCTTCCATTCCGCGGAGACGAAACAAACAAAATTTATCGCGATGAAGCACTGTTTCTAGTCCCAGTTTCTCACCTACCGGTAAGAACAGTTATATGTTGAGCGAACTTTCCGCAAGTCGGGCACGAGGCGTATTTTGAAACTCGAGAAAGCGTCTTTTTTTTGCTGCAACAAGTCGTACGCAAAGATATAAATTTTATTGGCACAAAATCATTGCCAATTACACGCAACTGCTCGTTTGCTCGATCTGGCTTGCATCGTTCTTGTTATTCTGAAGAAGGCACATCATTCTCTCCTGCTAACAAGTACAACTACTATCTCCAATCAATTGTCCGCATGACGATGAAAAATTATTTTTGCAAGGATAAGGCTTTGTTGATATGGGTCATCTTGCTCACCCTGCTTGTTGCCTTTCATCGCCTTGCCTGTACTTCGAGAAGCTTGTTGCATGAAGTAACTGCCATGGTAGAAACACCATCACTGTCTTTGGCCCCTATCGCAGACAATCATGATGGTAAATATCCGATTGCCAATGTAGCACTCCTCGGTCAGTTTAACTACGACGTACCCGCTCGGCGAGTGGAAAATTGGGTCCAGATCTGGTCCAGATACTTCTCAACGGTATCAGTCGTTGGTCCATTTTCGAAACAAACATATCAAGCATTGCGTCAAGCCGGCGTAGACGCATACTTGGGGGAAGATGACAAGGGATTTGTCTCTCCTATTCAGAATGTTATAGACGCGTTGGAACGAGTCTCGTCGGAAATTCATGGTGTCCTGTACGTCCACGACGATGGTCTCTTGAACCTTACCATGTTTTTCCAAGGACAATCACTAATTCCTACCGATAAATTCATTGGAAATCTTCAATACGTTCCTGATCGCGCGTATTCAATAGAAATACCTCCAACATCATCCTCGCATACTCAGCTAATACGAACTGCAAGGAAAATGAAAAGCAACCACAAAATCACTTATGACATTTCAAGTCGCAACAGCACACCTACTTCTGATCAGACACGGTTTCTTGACTCCCTACCAAAATGGAAATGGAAAGAACAATGCTTGAAACAACAGCTCAACATGCTCACAAGACCAAACTCTCAAGTTAAAGAATTTTCTGCTAGCTACCATCATGCCGCCTACCATTCTCTTGAAGGAGAGAAAAGGCTGCAATATTTCTTTGCATCTAATGAGCAAATGGACTTTTTACTGATACCAACAATGTACAAGGACCTTTTTGCTCGTATTGCGCGATTCTTTATTCAGGATAGAGTCTTTTTGGAATGCGCTTTTCCAACGATTGTCTTGTGGGTGCTACAAGAAGCAAAGCGACAGCAACAGCGTCCAACGACTGACTTGAAGAATGCTGACGACGAGGATCATGATTCATCCAGGAAGGATTATGGTAGGAGATCATTGTTGACGGACGACCACCAGCAACAAGAAGCCTACGTTGAATTTCCCGAGGTCCTCGCCCATGGAACAACCTATCTTCCAGTGTGCACAAGTTGGAATAGAAGAAAACGAGGGACACCTGAAGTATTGGAAGAATGCTTACAAGATTCAATCGAATATGGCATGTACCACCCCGTCAAATTGTCATCATATTCTGCTATCGAGTATATGAAATGGTTAGATCGCGTGCAAAAACCACAGTAATTAAAGCACAATAGAAGTAGAAAACACACCTGTTTCTTGTGCTAGCTACCAACAACAATGTCGCGCAGGTCGTGGCAACAGGTTTGAGTCCTTCTTGTCGCTTAGCATGTACAGTTTTTCTTGGCTCGTTGGAAACACCGACTGCCTATTGCTGATTGCTTCGTGAGGTTAGACTCGCGATTCACTTTCAGAGAGCATGTCCTTCTGCCGTGATGAATACCGTAGTCGGGCCTTTGAGACTGGTACATCCCTTGGTGACTTTATTACGCTCAAATATTTGGAAGGATTCTGCTTCGCATATCGCCATCACCTTTCTTGTTGCATCTACAGTCATGTGTCAGCGTGGCGAAAAGCCCCGTTGAACTGCACACGTTCGCGGGGAACCACTTGACAAGCTTCCGGTTCTCCGCCTTTTCGTTCTCGGGTTATTTATGAATCATAGGAAACGTGGATGTGGGCTATTGTTAAATAGTTCGCAGGGTGTCAGCCCTCGCGACTGAAATCACTTTCACCGTTCGTTCGATTTCTCCTGTGACGGTTTTTCACAGCACAGCAGTGTGCGAACTCCTGACACGCTTCAACTCCCATCGTTCGTCAAGCAAGGGTGTCAAGAAAAGCGTGTCACTCGATGGTGATGATGTGAATCGCCTTGCGCACGAGGAAGACATTCGCTGCTATTGTACCGTACCCTTTTCCTTTCCCACCCAGGGATACTTGAGAATTCACAGAGCTATCAAATCACCTTTCCACCTACCGGTCATATCATCAAGAAGGGGACATTTCAAAAAGGGATCAAAAACATACAACGAACGTTTCAACCAACACACCAGGAGACATCTTTCATGGAACCAGGACCTTCTATTCTTAATATGGCCGAGGCAATGCTTCAAAACAATGAATACAAGACGTCCCATACGAGCCTTAATGACTTTGCAGACGAATCAGACAATAAAGACACGATGAAAGGTGATACGGACATGGCTATGGACAACTCAACAAGAGAGAAAAGAAATGACGATGAGGAAAAACTACCTCCACGCGAAAAGAGCAACGGCGAAAAGAAATCGGAAGGGCGCAGTGTGGTGATTCAGGTTCCCCCGAAACGCCGCAAGATTTCAACTCCATACACACCTAAAGAAGTTGTCGATGGTACGTCGGTTGTGGTTCTCTGGATGATACGACGAATGTCACGAACTCAGTCCAAATCTCTTGTTTATTCCAGCGTTGAATTCTAGTATGTCCATGGAAGAACGTTTGGATTCAGTTTACAAGGCTCTATCCACTTTCGACCATGACGACACGGAAATGCACAATGCAGAAATCCAAGCACGCGCCGACATTGCATTAGTTAAAATGCTGACTTTCCTTGAGTTTAAAACTGGATTTCGGCGACCCCCCATTGCAGCTAATCTGGACGCAATAACAAAAGAAATCTCGCTGGCGTGCCAAGCGCTGGAGATGGTCTACCGGGCATCATCAGAAGCAGTGGAGATCTCATTCAACAGGGTAGGAACCGATTTGATGCAGATTATAGTCATCTTGATCGACGAAGAAGTCAAGGCTCGTATGCAACGATTTACGCAAGAATCACCAGCGAGTGCAGCATCCGCACCTCCACCACTCACAAAATCCTTGAACGAGAATGAGGATGACGAAAGTATGCAAGAGATGAGACAACGCTCAGTGACACCTCCTCCCTATGGTAATGCTTGGGGCGTTGGAGATTGGGACAGGGATATGATGTTGCGAAAGGCCTCAAAGATTCTAGGGCACTTCGCTCGAGTTGGTAGCGCCACGAGGTCCATAGCCCATTTTCCTGGTTTGCTGGGAAGTATATTGAATTTGATCAATATGCGACCCTATGATGCCGTGCCCTGGGAGGCTCGACTATCATGCCTCTGGACAATAGCAAATCTAGCATGCAACACAGACAACATGATGATGATGATCTGCACACCTGGTTTGGTGAATTCTTTAGTAAACGTCGGTTTTCGCCAAGTCGAACTCATGGAGCCCTTGGAAAAAATAATGGAGATTCTTCGCGCTCGATCCATCGCCTCGCGAGCCATTCTTAATCTCTCATGGCCACCAGAGAATAAAATTCACCTCGCGGAAAATGCAGCATTGATTAGCATGCTGTCGCAACTTGCCATCAAGAGGAGGTCTCCCTATTCCCGAAGTAAAACAATGATCGACATTTTAGCTCAAACCAGAAGATATTCAGTCAGTGGCCTACGCAACTTGGCTGCCGCACCACGACGGTCGAAAATCGCTCTGTGTGAAAATAACAATGGCAAGCTACTGGATACGTTGACTGATGTTGCCCTTCATGATGACGATGAGAGCATTGTGGAGCTCGCCTTCGCTGCGATTCACAACCTCGCTATTCATGACACGGCTGAGATTATGGTGTCAAAGCCGGATCTGATTCTAGCCTTGAAGAACCATCTCGTGACGGAAGGAGGACAAATCAACGAATCAACTCCTAGTAAAAGCCACGCATCGTCGACACTTCTCGTCCTAGAACGGTCAATTACTCCTGACATGGACTGCTACGAGAACTTGAGGGAACTTCTTGATGCGATCAATCCTGTTGATGCAATAGAGGAAAGGAGCTCAGAGGAGTCCGATGGAGCAGGTGTGGTTGAGGTCTGAACTTGGGAATACGAAACATCCATATCTTGGATTCATGCCACAAGTGGCACACTCACAACTTTTCTATAGCAAATATACCAGATATTCACAAGGAGTAAAGAGATCTAGATACATAGAGAACGCAATTGTTAGAGCAACCATGAATATCAATCTTCGCTATCATGTCTGCTTCTCATACGAAAGTGTTCGAGGCGTTAATTGTATCCTTTGTTCATCTTTCAAAAGTCACATTAGTCCCCTCAAGATTCCCGCCACGGTTTTGGTTGTCGTTTGGGGTACAAACGATACGTGTTGAATCCTGACATCCTCACGGAAACACCACACAAACGATGCACTCAACGGCTTTGATCCGGCTCCCATGAGCCAGTCTCCAGTCTACGCAACAAAGCGCACTAGGAGGCTAGTTTTGCTGTTCCTCCTCCTCCCCCCAAGGGGAGAGCGAGAGAGAGAATTCTTCAATTGATCACAAATAGTGCAAAATCGTCGTGGATGCAATACGAGGATATCCAGGATTGCATCGTATCGATTGCCAACACCAACACCTGGGCTGTATATGGGATTGCATGCTATAGCGTGGTAGTATCAGGTTCCTTGGTTCACCTTTTCCAGGTACCTTTTCGCGACACGCAGTTGAAAATCGTTTGTAAAAAACAAGGATGTCTTCTTACATTTTCGCCTGGTGTCAAAGTGAGCGCAATTTTCGATAATCAAGGTCCAAACAGACGAAATCGTTAGCGAATCATCATAGAAAGGGGTCACTTCATCAAATTGTAAAGTCATCTGGGCTACTCAATCTGTCAACTGAGCAAGAAACTCATCCGGATCAAGTGAAGATGTGACTAAACGATGTACTATTCCCCATTTTCAAATGTACCCCCAACATTGGTAGAATTTTCTGTGAAATGCCAATCGTGGGGGCTCTAGATGGGGCCAACTGCTATAAAGTGATGAGTGCAGGAGTCTAAGACATCCGCGCGTACCTTGCAATAAATGTCATCTCTAGATCATGGCTTTGACGGATAGAGTATAGCATGGTCAAGTTCGGGCTCCTGCGTTGAATGGTCGCGAGGCACGTCGCCCCAGCACACGCGGCTACCGCTACCAGGTACATGGTACTCAACTGATTTCACGAGTTCTGTGACTCCAAGCAGTCGTGGGAAGAGCTGTTCCATCCGTTAAAAACCTTCTCCACGCTGCAAGGCAATTGGACCGACTCGCTAACAGTACGGTACTGTGTACCAGGTACCAGGTACAGGTACCAGTAGTGGCACCCACAAACAGAATTTTGGGCATGATACGCACTTTGTGCAGAAATGAATCTCGCACTGTCATTATAAATCATCCTTTTTCCATTACCTCTGGCTCGAAAATTGACTGTGACTTCTATCCATAGTGCACCGCCTATCAACAAAGGGTCCTATCAACGAGTACAAAGATCCCATCCCACCTCCCCACTCTCACCCCGGAGAGTTGTTTTACAAGGTCTTCCCATACCTCCAAGAAAAGCGAAACATCATGGTGTTATTAGGCGATATTTCCGCAGCTGATTGGGGGAAAGGAATCGCTTTATCGATCATGGCATCACTGGTAGGAGGGGCTAGCAAGCTTGCTATTCGAAAGTCTTGGTTGATTACTCATGACAACGAGATTGAACCGGAGGTAGTTCCTACTGTCGAACCTCCGTGCGGAGAGACTTGGACGCTCGACACCACATCGAATAGTTCGAATGAGGATAGTAGTACCAGTAATCCGACAACAACGTCGAGTGATGACGAACTGACACAACAACGCAAGAGACGAAGACGAGTTGCTCTCGCCTTGCGGTGTAGTGGCATGCTTGGCATGTCCGTTTTGAACCCATTATGTTGTGTTTTTGCCATGAAATATGCATCACCATCGATCCTTGCCCCGTTTTCTGGATTAACCATGGTATGGGTGATTCTATTCTCAAAATTGGTGGTAGGAGAAAAACCCTCGAAGCTTCAAAAGATTGCATCTGGCCTTATAGTAGCCGGTGAAGTTATTGTGGCATGCTTTGGTGACCACACCAACGATGTCAATGTTAGTACGAAGGCAGTGGTGAGTGCCGGCCTTGAGTAAAGTGTCGTATTTGTGCGTGCACTTCTGAAATGTCCATATTTCTTACTTTGCTTTTATCATCATTATTATTCTTACAGCTCAACTCCTACAAGAATCCATTTTTTCTTGTATATTTCGGAGCAGTAGGTGGCTACTTGATTTTGCTTGCTTATTGGATCAATTATTCTAAGAGTTCCATGCTTCGACAATATGCTTGGGGGTCGTGTGGTGGTACTGTGACGGGGATGCAAAACTTTTTGAAGGACTCGTTAACTCTTGTCAAGGTTTCCAAGGGTCCCATGGTATGGGCAATACCATTCTTTATTTTCATGTCAGCAGCATCTGCTTTTTCGGGACTGTTGATGTTGACTGGCTGTATGAAACGCTATGATGCAACCTATTCAGCAGCCAGTTTTGTTGGATCATTTGTTATTTCGGCATCCATCATGAGTGCGGCGCACTACCACACGTTCCAATCGTTGGGAAACGTATGGAGTTATATCCTCTATCCCTTTGGATTATTGGTTCTCATGGTTGGCGTGTACGTGTTGGTCCGAGAACGGCAAGAGGCCGTTGATGACGAAATCGAAGATGAAGAGGAAATAATTGTGGGAATGAGGAAAAACTCCGAAGATTCACAGGTACGATGTGGTGTTGTAGATGTGCTTCATTTTTCATCCGACAGTCAACATTTACCCTTACGCCGTTGGTCTCGAAACACAAATAGGTACCATTCATGTACAGCCAGGTCGAAGACGACGGAGAGATCGACGAAAGGAGATTGGTATGAATTGACGAAGTTCCTTGCAAGCACGTGAACAGCACACCAAAGCATGCCATGATCATGGTCTTGACTTTTTTGTTTCCGTGAATTCCTCCCCAAAGCAGACCTTTGTCTCGAATTTTATATCCTCATTGTCACTTGAAGTGACGTATACATCACCATGTAGGATGAGTCATCTCACATGGAACCTCAATTGCCCTGGAAATAAAACAGTGCATAGCATTATAGTGCTACCAAACCCAATTGTGTAGTAGCGTAGTACCTTGCTTACGAAGACGAGGTAGGTAGGTACTGGTAGGGCAGGGTATTAGTACCCTACCTGGAAGATTAATTCACTCGTACTGTTTTTGGCGTCGTAGCGGACAGACGAATGAGAGTCTCCCTCCATCCAAAAATGTTCCATTTCGATTACTCCGTCCAGCTTGGGTTTGAAACCACAAAAGTCAATACCTTACCATGACGAGCGAAGGTCTTTCTCTTGCAGACCTTTCCAAGCAAATCAAATCACTCAGTGAAGAAGTCGCCGATGTCCGAGCCGATGCTGCGAGATTGGATGAATTACGTCGAATCTACGCTCGATTGACTGCCAATGGGGAGTTGACATTTGGGACTGCTATTCCAGAAAACAAGGTAGCTGCCAAATGGAAAACATTTCTTTTAAAACATCACAAACAACTTGTATCACAACTTTGTGACCGTGTGGAACTTGGACGGCATGCTGCCATTCGATGTCTATTTGGTGTCGTGGCAGCATCACCGATGACTGCCAAAGCCGCGGGGGGTAAGGAATATCAGCATGTCAATGCCGATTTGCTTCTTAAGTGGTTACGTGCCATGACACGTCAAGAAGCCGATGAAATGGATCGAGCCATGAGACACATGGTAGAATCCGAATTTTTCCATCCCTATCGTGACGTACAATATTACATTCTAAGTTCCATTTCAACCTTGGCCAAGGCAGAATATGATCGACAAAAAGAAACCTCATCTACCAAAATGGCAGAGAAGCTATTAGAATTTCTCATGATTATCCCAATCCCCAAATCGGAAGAAGAGATGAAATCCAGTCAATATTTGTGTCCCCCTCCCAAAGATGCCAAACTACGTCAACGGCAGGACAATGGCGATAGCAGCGAAGAGGACAACGACGATGAGGAAGATATTAATGACAGTGAAGAAGAAGAAGAAGATAGCGACAATGAAGACAAGAACGAAAGGCCACGAAAAAAGCGCAAGAAGGATTCCTCGATTCATAAATTTCCATTTGAACATCGCAATACCTTCTTGTCCGAGTATCAGAAAACTTGGTTGAATGTTTTGAAACTCAACTTGCCCCTGACGTGTTTGAAGCGATCCTTGTCGTTTCTTCCACATTATGTACTGGATTATGTCCCGAGTCCACTTCGATTTGCCGATTTTTTCATGCAAGCCTATTCGGATCATGGATCAGGATTGGTGGGAGTTTTGGCCTTGGATGGATTGTTTGAATTGATTACCGAGAGTGGATTGGAATATCCCGATTTTTACAAACAACTGTATCGTTTGGTTTCCTCACGAGTATTTTATTCCAAACATCGATCTCGATTCTTTGCATTACTCACCAAGTGTTTGATTCGAAACGAAATGTTACCAGCTCATTTGGTTGCCGCCTTTTGCAAGAGACTGTGTCGATCGGCCTTGAGTGGACCACCCCCCGGGATTTTATTTGTATTGGCATTGATATCCAACTTGCTCCGTAAACATCCCGAATGTTCCTGTCTCATTGATCGCAAAAGTAATGATGCAATGCAGGATGAATTCTTGCCTCATGAAAATGATCCTACCAAGACCCGAGCCCTACAAAGTTCACTTTGGGAACTCGGCGTCTTGGAACATCACTACTATGGTCCCGTGGCTACCTTGGCCAAATCGATTGGTACTAAAGAAGAGATCAAGGCTCCTCCTCATATTATTGAAGAATTCTCCAATCATACCTTTAAATCCCTGTTTGATCAAGAACGTAAAAAGAGAACACAAAAGACGGCCTTGACCTTTAAAGAACCCGAGGCCCTGTTTACGGAGGATGATACATTTGCTGGAATTTTGAGTTTCTGATGATAGATGGCTTGAGAATATCAACTAACTGCAATAAGCATTACAAGGGATGGGGAAATAGTAAATTTCAATAACCGTTGTGTTTTTCAATTTCGACTTAGTCTAGGATGGTACTGATTGTGATACCGTGTATGACCTGAACTAGCGGCAATCAATGCCTCTTGTCGTTGTCGCTCCAGTAATTCTCGTTCTTCTCGTCGTTTTCGCATTTCTTCGATTGAGTTTCTTTTTGTAGAATCTTCCAACTTGTCTTGTTGTTGATCCAACCTTCTCTTCTTCTTCGTCTTCTTTCGACTTGATGACGACGATGACTTGGAGTGGTGTCGTTGTCGTTTTCGTTGGTGACATTTCCGCCGACGTCGATCCAAAGACGATTCTTCATTCTCACAAGAAGAGGAAGGCGATGATGATGATGTCGACTCGCTATCGGAAGAACACCGAGATTTATCATGTTTGGAGGATGATCGTCGTCGACGCTTTCCATCCCCTTTAACCAATGCCGATGATTTCTGTTTGGCATCCATTGCTTCGCCTTGTAAAGGGCTCGTTGAAGGCAATGTGTTGGTGGTGGTGGTGGCGGTTGTCTCGCGTAAAAATTCTTTCATCGGATCCATCTGGATTTTTAAACGATCATCTTTGACATTCGGAGCGACTTGTTGGGAATCATCCTTTCTACCCACTGTCAGATAAAAGGGTTGGTTACGTTTGTCTTGCACCGACTGTCCCAAGTACAGCGGGAGGATTCCACTCCCCTTCTCTTTGTGTCCTTCTTTGCCAAGCATGGTAGTTTCGACTCGTTTTCGATGTTCTTCCTCTTCGAGAGCGAACAAATTGACATGTTGAGGCCTCGTCTGATTATCATTCTTGTCATCCTTCTGATTGTCATCTTCCTCAGTGGGCTTTTTGTTATTGTGGAATGCTTGTCGTCGGTCCCTTGACTTTTCTTGCTGTTGTTCTTTTCGCTCTTGTTCCTGTACCTCGGCATGTTGACGTTCATCACGTAGTACCCTTTCCACATTCTTTGGATTCCAGGGACAATACGATTTTTTAGGGAGGATAATGAGACGCCCTGACATGACTGTACATGCAGGCAGAAGTTTGTTGTGGTGTGTAGAACGAAAAAGTAGTAAAATGGACGCAGGACACAGCGGAGTAACGGGTTCGAGTGAGTCCAATTGTGATCAACTACCGGTACGCGATTGAAAGCTAACTGCAACCCATTCCCTATTGTTACTCTCTTCTCTTTTAGCGTGTAGTCATGATTGTTTAGCAGCGTCATGTTTGTACTGTCCAGTTGGGTAAAGCCATGGCATTTTCTTTCTTTCGATAATTTTGATAGGTTGGGAGCTTGTAGGCATGGTGCCGTTCTTGTTGAAACAGATCGACGGGTCCAAGCCGTGGCGAAAGGGAGCCACCAAACCCAACCTTTTCCTCCTCCTCATCATCAGAGTTATCATCTACGATATCCTGTCGATCTTGTGATCTAAATGGCTGTTGTTGATGTTGCTTTTTGGTGGATGTTTCACGATGTCGAGTATCGACTGTTTCACTCTTTGGATACCTCGACTTGGGAGGAGAGGACGATGATTCCATTTCAGAATGTTTCGTATCGTGTTTAGAATTTTTGTCGTCTTGGGTAGAATTATAAAGAACCTGTGCAGAAATTTGTGTCGAAGTAGTGACAGGAGGACTTTGTGTCACTTTTTCATGCATGGTTGGATCCGTACCAATGCCACTATTGGAACCAGTCTTGTCACTCTCCCTATTATCAGTCACAACTGGACGATCCGGGTTGGTTGTTTGGCTACTACTAGCAAGACTTTTCGTTGCCGAGTTTGAAAGAGGTATCACAGCCTCTTCAGTCACTTCCTCCTTTGATGCACTATTGTCCTGTGGCGAAACAATCTTGCCCTCATCGGGTACCTCGTCGACGTTAGATTCCTCTTCTTCCATCAACACGGGTGGTGGCTCAACTTCCTTGACTGGTAGTTGCAAGAGATGAGGGGGCATTTGAAGACTATACCGGGGTTTAAGATCCAAATGAACCGAGTCGGGAGGTTTAGTGTCGATCAACCCTTCTTGCGGTGGTAGTAGTATGGATTTGTTCCGTCCCCAAAACCGCCATTGAAAGGGGGTCCATGCCATTTGAACACACATTGTTTCGACGCGTTGGGGTAAAATAGGTCGTAGTAATTGTACAAAGGCTCGATTTTGCCATCCTGGCAATACTTGAGTATCCCCATCGAGCAAGGACATGATTCCTAAATGTGCCACTGTTTCGGCTGGGCGGGGATAAAAGGGAATGTACCAACACAAAGCACGGCCAGTACCACTGCGCTCTCGGAATTGAGTATCCGTCACCGGACCGGGCATGAGACATGTCACTCCCACACCATAGGGTTCCAATTCCTTGCACATGGAAAAGGACAGGGATTTTTCAAACGCCTTGGTGGCACCATACAGGGCCGTATTGGGAGAGGCCGAAGTCACCCCTGCCATGGATGACACCATTAATATTCGACCACGACGTCGACGCACCATGTCTTCTCCATAGAGTTTGCTCAATTTGGCAAAACTCATGGTATTAATCATAATCATCCGTTCCATTAACGAAGTGTCCATGTTGGTGGACAAGCCTTCATAGGCAACCCCCGCATTATTAATCAAAATATCAATCGTCAAGCCAGCCTTGGTGGTACTTTCATGAATTCGTTCGGCGGCATCCAATTCTGACAAGTCTGCCTGCAAGACACAACATCGAACTCCATAACATGCCTCGAGATCATAGGCTAACGAAACGAGACGATCCAAATCTCTTGCCACCAAGACGAGTGGAATTTCCCATCGTGCCAATTCCACTGCCAAGGCACGACCAATGCCCTGTGATGCTCCCGTCACCAAGGCATATCCCATGGGTGTCTCCTCCTGTTGCGTCGTGGTCGATGTGGACCGACTTTTCGCTTTTCGCTTAATGGCTTGAAGGGCCACCAATTCATCAAAAATAGTCATGCGACGTAATTTGGCAGCCTCGCGACGTCGCAAGTCCCACTTTCGTTTCCATTCTCTCCATAGACCATGACCACGTCGACCACTACGACCTTTATTAGGATCACCGCCACCAGTACCACGATGATATCTTGTTCCGAGCAATGGCGTACTCTCATACAGTCCACTCAAATGTTTACGAAGACGTGGACTCAGGAGAGAAATGACAGAATTCTCTTCATTGGGATCGTCGTCCGAGGCATCCGTGCTGATGGATGCCAAAGTAGTTGATGGTGGTGCATTGGTCTTTTTGGTTTCTTGTTGCAAGGCTTCTATTTCTGGTTCGGGAACAAGTTCGGGTAAAAAGGGAGGTAAAAAGGCTCGTGATACCGATGCGGAATGGGGTACTGGCAAGGGGGTCAATTGTTGTTTGCGATGCATTTCTTGATGGGCCCAACTCAGTATCGCCACCCCCAGTCCACCCAAGACTAGGGATCGGGCCAAGGGATCACTGAACAGTGGAATCACGGTACGACTATCGATTCGTTGGGGAAAACTTGAGAGCAGCAAGAGTGGTGGTAATGCTGGTGGAACATGAAACCACAAGGAGGATCCAACCTCTTGTAATTGTCGAATCCCAATTCGTGCACGTTGAGTACACCATACCAATGCCAATACTGCAGCACTGGGATAGGTATTTGTGGCGGTAACCTCTTGATCGTGTTGTTGCTGCTGCTGTTGTTTTTGTCTTGGATCATCCTTATTATTATGACTTGGTCGTTGTAATAAGCTTAATGGCCAGGGTGGCCACATTTTGACTCGATTCGATGAAGCGAACCATATAGCCAAATCATTGGATTGGTGACCGTTTCGTTGTCGTCGGGTTCTAGTCTTGGTCGAGCCACTGTCGTTATTATTTCTTTCACCATAGATTCCGTTCCTTGTGACATGTTGAGCTTCTGTTAGCATTGCACCACTATGTAGCATCAGTTTCGTTTTTCGATCCGAATCTCCCCACTGCAACAAACTGCACTGTGCCATCGGGACTAGGATTGACCAACTGATACATATCAGGAGGAAACGTCGTGACATGATGGGACCACAAAATTTCTTGGTTGCACTTGGAATGGATGCATGTATTAAAGGACAAGAACGTGAACAATACGAACTGCCAGTCCGGGTACAGGTTACGATAGCGCCATCAACGTAGCCAACAAAAATGCCAAGAGGGTGTTCGAATCCACAACGTATCATACCAGGCATACAAGTTGGCACCAGCAGATATTGACCCGTTCGACCAAGTCTGTCCTCCCCATCGAAAGATAGATTTTTTATAAACTCACAACCAGCCAAGGCCATTTGTATACACAAAATCTTTCAATCGCTCTCTCTATCTCTATCCCTGTGGTGTCTATCATATCGCCTGTTTTGTTTGTTTGTCGAGGAGCAAGATGAAGAGTGACGACAAGACGTCTTCTGCCGGCAGCAAACGCAAGTTTCAAGGCGCCGCAAGGGATTCCAAACATCGATCATCCTCTCATCCCGCCAAGGTGTTACAAAATCCTAAACGGGGTGCACCAGGATTTCTCATGACATGTGAACAAGGCAAGGAAAAAAAATGTCAACGAGAAGGATTACAAATGATTCATTACTATTTTTCACAAAAGAATCTAGTAGGAGGACAACAACATGATCCATCATCATCACAAGACCATAACAATCAAGAGTCGCAACACAAATTGAGTTTGGAGGAAGAATTGAAACAGTTACAAGAAAACAAACGGGATGAATCCGAGGCCAATTTTGGCATCTTTCAAACTGGTTGTCGAGGATCCGTGTTTGTTCTTTGTACCGTTCCAGGAAGTGAAATGATCCCATCCCTCAAGGAACAAAAGAAACAACTGGCTGCTACTGCAGTAGGCGTGCATGAACCTACTGGCGACGACAACACCAACAGTAGTACTGTCCAAGCAACAAACGAGGATGGAACTATTCCCAAAAAATTACGAACCGATGAAGCATCATCATCTGTAATCTCCAATGAAGAACAAGGTGACAATAGAAACGTCTTATCAACATTAGAATCCAAAACCACCATTACCACCACACCATCATCAACAACAACAACAACATTCACACCCAGTGACACTTGGGATCCGGTACCGATTGTTCGTCAAATGTTTCAGGATATTGCCACCGATTCGGCCAAGGATGCACCGAGTTCTCGCTTTGTCACCCGCATGATTCCCATTCAAGTGACATGTTATGCGTCGGAAGAAGAATTAACCCTAGCCAGTCGATTGTTGCTGCAGCACTATCTTCCAAAATCAACCCAAACCTTTGGTATTGCCCTCAAACGACGCCTCTGTCATGAACAATTGACCAAGGCAACTATCATTAACCTAGTTGCCAAAGAAGTCGTCGAATTGGTTCCAACCTGCAAGGTCCATTTGGACAATCCAGAAATTACCATTGTGGTGGAAATTTGTAAAACTCTTTGTGGGCTCTCCATTGTTCCACAATGTCACGAGACCTTTGGAAATTTCAACTTGGCAGTGGCAAGAGAAAAAGCCAATCCAGAGGATCATGATGACGATGGTGAATAAAAGGATACTACCGGTTGCATACCGGTAGTATTGTGACGACACTGGAGAAGTACTGGTAGTGCTCACCAGTAACAAGCATCATGTGTTTAGTAATTGCACCACTTATCGCCCTATTATAAAACGGACCTTGTTCCATCGCCATGAATCATATTGTAAGTAAATAGACAAAATTTGGTAAGAACAAAACAGCATTAAATTTTAAATTGGTGCGTCTACTCTCATCAGTCGCGCTGTCAAGTCCTCTACCAACCTATGAAATATAGGATCTCATCATGAATCGAAAACGTTGGAAACATTGTCGAACATGACTGGTGCACAGTTCGAAGGCAGAACAGTCAGACATGAGGTAAAAGTGTGGTTTCATACTCTTTCCTGATATCTCGCTCGCCTCATGAACACACGATATTAACGATCGGGAGCAGACAAACGCCTAACTCTACCTAGTCCGCATGGAATGTACCCACTTCATGGTTGGAGTGGTTCCATCATTGTTCTGAACGCGCACAACTCGCGTTTCGTCGTTCCGAGATTTCATCAATGAGCTTTTGTGCCTCTTGGGCTCCTTCTCCTTTCATCTCAATGATAGCATGAAGGTCTTCCGCCGCGCTAGCCGCAGCCATGGAATGGAGTATTTGTCGGTCAGATGCTGAGATTGTCGCCTTGGCCCGACGCAATAGACTTTTACTGTGCCGTCTATCAAGTTGCAAGGCCTTGCTGGCCTGCAGGATGGCCTCCTCGTGCTTTTTCAATCGAAGGTAACATTCCGCTTGGTTACTCAAAAGAGTCACCATGGCCGCTCGTTGATGGGGCACCAAATAGATGCCGGTAACATCACCACCAAGGAGCTCTTCCGCTTTCACAAAACAATCCAAGGCCGTTTTATATTGACCTCGATTAAAGGCACGCTTTCCCTTTCTTTCAGTCTTAACATGGCAGTAAAATCATCCTGAACCACTTGCCTTGCTTTTCCACCACCTTCCTTTACAAGTCGCTTATTCCTAGTTTCGATCCATGCTCGCTTGCCCTCTTCTTCGCCAAAGAGGTATGTAAAATACCAGCATCCGGACCACACTCCCGGCTGTGCCTCTTCGCATCCATTCTCAATGCACCACAATAACGTTTTGTTTTCCTGTTCAAAATCGCCCGTCGACACGTTTTTGCTGGAACGTACAAACGTAACTACCTGCTCGAGTTCCTTTAACGAATAACCCTGAGGTAAATCTTCTGCAAAGCCTAATAATCCATAATCATAATCTTCTTCTTCGACTTCAAAGGCGGTGGGTGTTTCGCCATCTTCTTCGAAAATGAGAATTTCATCCGTTTCATCATCAACATCTTCTCGAAGTAAATTAGGAACCGAAGTGCGGGACGAAAAGGAGACTCTATCAATCATGTTGTTTGTTATTTTGTTGTATCTGGTAAAATTTTCTTTCTGATAACTACAGGTAGCTGTCGATAATATCACAAACTACGCTCTTCAAAACTGATGATGGGCTGGAACTCCAATGCGAAACGTTGAGAAAAATTGTCAGTGAAACGTACCACAACTCGTTTCAAATATGAGGAGTGAAAACCACCTTGTTTTGGTTGGTGGCCGGGGCAAGAGTTCGCACCATTGGAGTGAAGAATATGTTGGGCATCCGCGCCGGCTAGTTTTTCCGTGGCGTTTGATCATCGGGTCATGCCCCACGACCAACACCAGGCCATCTATTGAGTTTACGTGACAACTAGTACAGTTTTACACTGCAACACGTCGGCCGACCTTGTTTCGTCGCTGTTGTTCCGAATTCCATGGTTGCCCATGCATACTCCAACCATTGTTGTCGCGCCAGTCTGGCCATGAAATTTCGACCATCGAGCGGTTTCATACGACGTGGCACGACCTACTGCCTTTGGTCGGAGAAATTTTTCGCGGTTCTACGGTCCGTGACTGGGACAAACTTTTTCGAACCATTCACACAGTCAGTCTATCATCCGGTGCCTTTGGGGGTGTGACAATGACGCTCTCGAATGAGTGATTGCATCGAACATCGTTTCTGTTCCAGAATAGCTTCACTATTTTGTCAACTATTCCCATTCGCATACCTGGAATTGGAACTGACACATTACAGTTTTGTGTACTTATCATTTGATCCTTTTCGTTGACTGTGACCAACATTTTTTCCAAGACAACATTATCAATAGAGAATCTATACAATCAACATAATGGGTTTGGTTCACACTCCACGAGTACTGTTGACCTTGGCGCAATCGATGAGACAACCCTCGAATAAATTGATTGGACTTACGGAACCTCATGTGTACTATGGTCGGGCAGGTCTTTTTGATGTGGATTATCTGGGTCATTTGAATAATGCTGCCTATTTCACTCACTCGGAATATGCGCGATGGAGCATGTCGGCGGCGAATGGATGGTTACAAGCGGGATACCAACATGGGTCTCACTTTGTCTTGACAGCAGCATCCTGTCGATATCGAGCAGAAATACGACCTGTATTTCGAAAATTCAAAATTGAAACGACAATAATGGGTCTGGATGACAAACACATGTGGATGTAAGTAATGATATTTCATGTTGTGGATTGTCGAGACCGATTCTCACAGTCCACTCTTGAATATACGGTGGTGGATAGTTATCACAGTTTTCGTCATGCAGCTGAAGGGGATGATCGTGTGCGGGCGCAGTTATTAGCAAAGGGAATGGTCATTGAGAATCGAAAATCTCTTGACCCGAGGGAGTTTTTGGAAAAGCGAGTAGGCGTGACGGATCTCTCTGTTCTGGACTCTATGGATCGTCCAAATAGCGATGCATCACTTGAAGAAATGATGCTGGCATTCGAAGCTCTAGATGGGGCTAAACGGAAAGTTGCGGCTTTGCATGATACCAATGTTAATTCATAACGCATCAAATAATGTTAGATAACACAAACACCGCAACTTCCTTCATGCACAGTCACTACATCTATTCCCCACCCAAACATCACGTATTTTTCTTTGTCACCGAAGCGAAGCGCGTTCCTAGCGGCGGTCAAATTGAACAAGCATGACACGTTCACTGGTCACTGGTGACTCCGCAAAGTCTGTCAAAGTCTTCGTCACCGTCCGTCAAAGGCTTTGGATAGCCGTAATCCACATAACATTCACAAATGGCAGGCCGATTTCCAGATCCACAAGTGTAAAGGATCTCGCACAAAGAACGCTTGGAGTAATGACAGCCAACGAAATTCCAAGGTTCTGCTTCGCAACGAATGTATTGAAATTGATCGGCCTTATCATCAAGCATCGGGACAATGTCACGACGAGGAATAATGTTGAACGTGTACTAGAATATGTTCGAACGTTGCACATGTGAGTCGGGGTCTCACAATCCATACAAGGCATTCAACAGTTTTTCAATGTAATGACTCACCTGATTAAGTTGTTCTTTTGTGACAGGCGGGTCGAAAGATCGTCCAGAGATCAGGGCATTGGGACCGGAAAGTCCAACAGCGGGGATCCCGGCTTGAGCTCCCGTGATGATCGACAAGCCCCCACCCAAACTGTGACCAGTTATCTGAACGTTAGAAAAAGTACTATTGTCATTCTTCACGTAATTGGCAAATTGTGTTGTGAGTTTGTAAAAAGAAACCTTTTCCAATGATTGTGACTGCAATTTATTGATCCAGTTCACGAGCTCTAGATTGGAAAAGGCACAAGGTTGATTAGTGGCCAGGAGGAACACCCGAAAAACTAACGTATTCATTCAGTGTTGCAAACTTACGAGCAAGAATAGGCGTCCATATGCCACCAATGGGGAGAACTGCTCGTAGTCCCTGCATGAGTGCTGCAGCACTCCACAACTGGACATCAGCCAACTGCGTGAAAGGATAGAATTTAGCTTACAACCCATGAAAGCAAAATGGCAACTCAGGAACGTGACTCACCATATCCCAATTGTTGGAGGTTCCACGAATGACAATCATCGCAAAGTCGTCTTGAGGAAAGCTAAACAATTTGAAGAATACTGCGACGTCACTTGCGTTTGCTTCGTCACGAAAGTTCTTGACGTACTCATACTCATCGATGGCTTCAATACCTGCAGGCCCAAACCAACTGTTGAGCGCAGATTGTGGATTAATTTGGTATGCAATGCTGGAAAGGAATGCAAAATCAGCAAGAGTTGAATTTGCCCCGAATCCCCCATGCATGTTGGACAAGGTGCAAGTTGGATACCGCATGTCATCACCCGATGGGGGGTAGTAGAAGTTTGGCAAAAAAGTGAACGTTTCGGTATTCGTGTTGGCTGTACTTGTTCCAACTGCCCCGAGGAAGATGGCCAGAATGCCAAAGCCAAGGCAACCCAAAATGGAAACCCAAAGTTTGCGTGTCTTAGCAGCGGTGACGTGTCCTACAATATTGTTGAGGCGTGACTCGTTCTCCCATTTCTGTTTGTCAGTACGACCTCCAACCAAATTCATGTTTCCAGTTTCTTCAATCAATGACGCGACATTAATATAGTGCCGGATAGTCGCAACGGTTGCACAGATGACGAAAAGAACAGCAAGACTGCTATTGATGTCAGAAAGCGTAGCTAGAGGGTAAACATAAAAAACCAGAAGCTCGAGAGGAACCATCAACCAACAAAAGACGTCTGTCGCTTCCGTGACACGCGTGTATTCAGAGACAAGGTAGACTGCCTCACTCGGTTGGGCGCCCACTTTATTCCAGAGATGTTGAGAGGCATCTCGAGGCGGTAAAGCAAACTTGGCTTTATCTTCTGGGTTATCCTGCCAACTTTCTTCCTGTCCGGATGCAACCTCCTCTTCCTTGCTCTCATTGGCTTCGGCTTTTTCCTCGTCCTCAGGCGTTTGTTCCTCGTCCTCAGGCTTGTCATCCTTGCCCTTCAACCTTCCCATTTTGATATCGAGAATATCTTGTCCGATCTTGAACAAGTTTCGTGTGTTGATGAGGGCATTCCATGAGGCAATCAAGGCGATGAAAAATGCAAAAGCAACGAAGGCTCCTGGAATTTGAAACCACACAAGGAATGCTACAACCAGAATAATGATAAGGGCTGTACCAATGAGTGAGCACACAAGACTGCTTCGTAGTTGTGATCTCGACAATGCACCAGGACCTTCAACAATCGCGATGTAACGGGAGTTTGACGGACGGCAAAAAATTTTCTCCAGTCCCCAGGTCGACTTCGTGAGAAATGGTCGATAATCTTGAACATCTTCTATAGTAAAGAGACGATAAGGGTGTTCCAATTGCTTGAACATCTTCTCGGTAAACTTGGTACTTAGTATCGCCCACCAGTTCTTGGTGACCACTCGCGTCTCTTCGTAGACCTTGGACCGTTCCGTGTTTTCGGTGTCCTCGCTATCAAGTACGTAGCTCCGGGCAAGGAACACGCTCTGGTATTTTCCACTATATAGATGGCGTTGCCTCAAGAGAACACATCTCTTTATGACGCTGAGAAAACTGTCATTGTCCGAATCACTCATGTTCTTGGCAAAGTCGTAGGCAGCCTTCACCTCGTAGTACACGATATTAAAGGAGAAAATCACGAAAAAGGCCATGACGCATCCGAACCATACAATGGCGGTATTGTGCCACCAAACTCCAGACTGCACCAAGAGGAATCCACACATTACCAAAAGTGGCACGAGCAAGAAAAACAAAAGAAGATCCATTCGATGACCACTGGACTCAACTTCTTGAAGAGGAATTGTCTTGCCAAGAAATGACCAGTCCATATATCAGCTACGAAGTGACCAGCAATGACAAGTGCCTCAGCAAAGGAGTGGACAAATACCACCATAGCGAGGACAACTCCAATTACAGCGCCAACGTGTAGGTCAGGGTTCATATCAGTAGCTCCAGATTCGACAGCAAGGTCGAGGACAAGAAACAACAGCACCTGCAGACAAAAGACAAAGAAGAAGCCTGTAAACAAGCAGCACACAATTGTGTATAAAAGTCGGAGGAAGCTAACTCCAAAGGTTTCGTCACTGAGGCGCTTGACAGTGATGTTTCGAGTCTGCGTGTCTTCATCAAATGTTTCTTCGAGTACCATCTGCACACTCTTGGCCTCGTACACCCGGGCGGCATTCTTCCTTGCGCGGAATCGGATCAAGTTGGAGGCTGATGGGAGGGTAAAGTGATCTTGGAGGCTAGCCAGCACAGGTTCATCGAGGAAGGCGGCGTGAGACGAATGACGGTGGATTTCTGACCTTCCTGCTTCGAGACGGATTTCCGGTTCACCGGATTCAGGTACCTCTGCCATTCTAATGACAAAAGAAGGTGAATGATTGGATTGTGGATGACTTGGACCTGTCTTGGATATGAGTTCTAGGAGACTTGGATGGCAACAAGTTAACGTGATTCACATACACTTCTTCCTGGAGAAACTTTGATGACACACCGGAAGGCGATATACGTACCGGTACCCAGTGTTCTCACTGTCCAGGATCGACGGAATTTCAAAATTTGGTATGCATGCCGTACAAAATTTACGTGGAAAGAGACAGCCCAAGTGTTGGACCCTGTGAATCGTGCCGGCCGACAGAAAAACTTTCGCGAAGGAAACCAAGGTCAAAGAACGATACATCTCCTTGTAGATTCGATGCGCCCGAACGATAGTACATGTAGGAACTGTTACTTTTAACTGTCACCATTTATCTTGCGAGCATATATTGAAAGGTTCTCCGAGATAAGTACAAGTTTACAAATATGCGATGCCATCACACAGAAAACGGCTAACCAGTGACGGTTTGCCAGTTGACCGGTTCTTGTACCGTACCCCCCCCGGTGCTGGTACCGCCTTTCGGAACAAACGGACACTTTCAATCAATCATCATCAAATCATCAATCAAATATCATGGTTGCTTTATATTGACACACTGACTGTGGGATTGCGTATCGCCCTATGATGGCATCCCGGCAGGAGCCAAGTGAAAGAGCGCAATCAACGTTGACTTCTTAGAACTACATCATCTCTGCAACAAAGCCGTTCCACGTTCCACCGATCACCAAAGGCTAATACCGGTAGAACGCTTGCTACTTCCTTCACGTACGTGGTAATGATAAGGCATCCTCTGCTTGTTTCATTAGAGATACGGTACCAGGCCTTGCTGGCCTGTCAGGAAAGTACAATGCGCTAACTACTATTTTAGAACTTCCTGTTGGCGCAACATTGCAAATGGTGTACAAGACAAGTGTTTCTACTCTCGTTATAAAAGTACTACCCTAAAAACGTTACTACTTTAGTACTAACGTTAGTAGTACGTTAGGTAGTAAATTTTGTCATCATTCATCATGACGAGTGGCTGGGGTACTTATACCAATACATGACAACCAATAAATAAGTAAGTTGGTAGATGCTTCTGCAACGACTAATAACTGTCAGTCTGACACAAGAATGTCATGTCTCACCGAAGTTTACCTCCCCTTCTTTTGTTCTATTGTTGCAATCAAACTTTTTCCAACAAGAACATGTTTTGGCTGCAAGAACTATTATGGAAAACTACCAATACTCACCATCCTCCAACAAAACAAGCATCTGTTGTGGTCCCGAGCAGTGATTTGTGGGATTTGATTCTGGATATGAAATGGGATCAAGTGTTGCACCATGTGCTGGTACATCCTCATGACGCCGAGTGGTCGGATGGTCATTGGCATGAAACTCCCATATATTTGGCCTGTCAACACAATGCTCCACTCAATGTCATTCGAGCCTTGGTACTGGCCTATCCACCAGCACTGTGGATCCCCAGTGGGGCCAACAAGGATTTGCCGATTCACATTGCTTGTCGGTACCAAGTCAGCGACGCTATTTTAAACGAATTACTCAAGGATTATCCAGCCACAGCCGTAGAACAGACCCGATGGGGACGAACTCCCATGATGGCACTATGGGATTTTCGTCCGACTGAAACATCGAGTGACAACCATGACCATTCTGGCGAGATTTGTCCACAACTATGGACCAAAATGC